>SZWC01016058.1:0-49229 GCA_023375785.1 Penium margaritaceum
CTCACATGAGACAGAGCATAGTTGAGTCACCCTACAACAAATCCAGGGGTCATACCTCCACAAGGGGCAGAGCATTCCTGATCCGTCGTACAAGACTGAACAAGGGGCAAACATATTCAACACCTACAGGTGTTCCCACGGCCTTCCCATATTTCCCACGCCCACTGGGGCGGGGGAAACGCTGCCGAAATTTCTTCGGCAGCGTGGGGGGGTCCGTCGCCGTCTCCTAGCAGCATTTGCAGCAGCTGCAACGTGAACAACGGCTCAGCTTCTGCAGCAACAGCAGCCCCGCATCATCTCAGCAGCAGTGGCTCTAGCTCAGCAGCCCCGTAGCAACAGCCCAGCAGCAGCTCAGCAGCAGCAACTCAGCAGCAGCAGCTCAGCAGCAGCAGCTCAGCAAACAGCTCAGCAGCAGCTCAGCAACAGCTCAGCAAACAACTTAGCAGCATCTCAGCAGCAACTCAGTAGCATCTCAGCAAACAGCTCAGCAGCAGCTCAACGGCAGCAGCAGTATCAGCAGCAGCAGCCGTAGTAGCAGCAGCAGCAGTAGCTGTAGCAGTAGCAGCAGTAGCAGCAGCAGCAGCACTGCAGCAGCAGTACGGCAGCAGCAGTAGAAGCAGCAACAGCACTGCAGGAGCAGCACGGCAGTAGCACTACAGTAGCAGCACGACAGTAGCAGCAGCAGCAGTAGTAGCCACAGCAGCAACAGTAGTAGTAGCACTGCAGTAGCGGCACCTGCACCACAGCAGCCGCATCCACCGTGACGCCGCCTCCGTCGAGGCAACCTTACCATCACAGCCAGTGCGGCCCTCCATACCGGTAAGCTCACCTCTTTCCCGTTCTCCTGGGGGGTTCGAGCATCCGTACATTAGCGCTGGGGTGGACGCCGCAGCTGCTCGCGTGTCCTCTATCATAGGTCACGACGTTGTTGCCGTGGCCACCAGGATTACGCGCACGGCCTTCGCGGTAGTTGACGCTGCAGCAGCAACCGCCGCCACACTTGCTGCCGCTGCTCGAGCTTCTCGCACCTCCGCCTCAACCTCGGCAGGACGCGCTGCTGAGTCATACACCGAAGCTGCCATTGTAGCCAGTCCGGTGGCTGCCGCAGCTGCAGATATCTTTACTCAGGTTGCTGTAGCCGCCTCTGCTGTTGCTTCCACGACTGCCTCGGCTGCGTCTACCGTGTCTGCGGTCGCTTCCTCCATTCGTACCTCCACCTCCGGTGCTGTTGCTGCTGCCTCATCTACTCCTTCGACCGTCACCAGCATCATCACAACGGCCATCTCCATCGTTGCAGCCTTCACCACTCTTGGAGCCGTCCTCATCACCGGAGCGCTTGCTCTGGTGATCCCCTTTACATCCACTGTCTCCGTTGTCTCAGCTGCAACCGCTGCTGCTGTTCCACCGCTCCTTGCCTTGTTGCGCGCGCCTCCACCTCCTTCTGCTTCTGCTTTGTGAGGGTCCTTGGCTGCTGCTCTGTCTCCTTGCCTCCTTTCCTCTCTTACGGGATCTTCTTGCTTGTCTGATTGGGGTCGGGCTGTCCTGCAGTACACATCCCTCGTGCCTTGGGCACGTCCAGTTTTCCCACGCCCACTGGGGCAGGGGAAACTCTGCCGAAATCTGTCCGGCAGGACCTCGTCCTCGTCACCATGCCGAGTGACGACGAATCAGTCATAGCTGACCTGCAGCGCCAGCTGCGCCTCGCTCTCGAGGCGCAGCGCGAGGCTGAGGACCGCCTCAAGCTCGCCGATGATAATCGCGCCGCCTTTGCTGATGAGGTTGCAGCTATTGTGCTTAAGCGCCTCCCTGCTGCTTTCGTCCCCACCGCTGCTGCCAGCGCTAGCACCACTGCGTCTGCTTCCTCCACACCCGCTGCTTCTAGCACCGCTGCCGGAAACACTGCTGTCACGCCTTCCGCTGCCAATCCCACTCCTGTCACGCGCCATTATGATTTTTTCTCGCAGCCGCCTGTCCTGTCCGCCGGACTCGTCTTTTCCTCCTGGGAAACCCGCTTCAGTGCCTGGGCCCAGGGGGAGCGTCTGTGGGAATACTATTTCCCAGCTGTCGCACCTTTTACGCCTGTCGCTGCCGAGTCTGTCCGCGCTGTCTGTGCCCTCATTGCTATTGTGCCAGAGACGCTTGTCGACGAGGTCGGTACCTACAACGCCAATCCAGCCGTGCAGCGTCTAGCTGATCCTGTTTGTGCCTACACCATGCTTCGCGGTCGCACCACAATCACTGGTCAGGCAACCCAGAGTGCCCTCATTGTGCAGTTCAACACGCTCATAATGGGTGCTGACGAGTCGGCTGACGCCTACTGGGCACGTGGGCTCAAGCTCCTTTGTGAGCTTGACAACGCCGCGCCAGGCCAGCTAGCTGTTGTCCACACCATGGTCAACGGGTTGATTCCCGAGCTGTCAGACCTCCTCCGCGACGTCAAATCTGATGAGCTGCTGTGTCTCGCTTCTCAACCCGTTCCTCCTGATTCCCCACCGGGTAGTGGCGCTCTTTGGGACTTCGTTGCTGATCGGCTCGCTGCTTGGTGGACCAGCCTTCAGAACAAACGCCTGCACCGTGCTGCAGTCGCCGGCATTGCTGCAGCCACCACCGCTTCCTCCTCTGCTTCTTCATCGGCTGCCGCCGCCTCCTCCACATCCTCGTCTTCCTCGGCAGCTATGGCCACTGCTCTCGCCTCCCAGGGGCGCGGGCGTGGACGTGGTCGCGGAAAGGGCAAGGGTAAGGGCAAGGACACTGCACCATCCCGTGTCCCTGGTGAGGTTGTGTGCTGGAACTGTGGTTCCTCTGCGCATTCTACTCATGCGTGCCCTGCGCCTCCTGACGATCTGCGCCTGGCCCGCTCTATGCATGCACACTGCGCTCGCACCGGCGGCTCTCCGTCTTCTTCCGCCACCAATTCCAGCTCCACCTTCGTCTCTCGACCTGTCAGCTCCACCTCGGCACAGATCTACTCCACCGCTGGTGTGACCACAGCTCCACCCCCCATCCCATACCCGTGGGGTTGGCCATCGCCCTACGGAGCACCCGTGTATGCCGGGCCCCCTTCTTCGGCGTACATCCCACCTCCGTGGTTCCCACCTCCCTCGGGTTCGTCTCCTCCCTCTTCCGCAGCGTCCGTCGATGGCGAGCGCCAGCTGGAGCAGTCTCTTCTTCAGTGTCTTCACCTCCGTGATCAGGGAGGTGAGAGTGTGTCTTCATTGGCAAGAGGTCTCCCTTGTCACACTGACAGTGTCCTTCGTGGGGACCCACTCGTTCATGTTCTTGGGCTTCCGTCCGCATCTGTTCCGTGGGTTGAGCACTGGCAGTCTGTCGTTCTTCCTCGTTGCCTGTCTGTCTGTGACTCTGCTCCACCCTCTGTTGGCACTGTTGCCACCTGTGGCGTCCTTCCTGGTCTTCGTGTCTCCGGTGGCTTCTGGGTTCTCGACTCCGGGGCCACCGACCACATGACCTATGTTCGCTCAGCGTTTGTCTCGTTGGGTCCCGCTGGTTCCGTCCGTTTTGTTCGTACTGGTTCTTGTCAGTTGCTGCCTGTCCAGGGCGTTGGCGTTGTCCGTTTTGTTGGTCCCGGTGGCGTGCTGTTTTTGCCCGACGTGCTGTATGTGCCTTCTTTGGAGCTCAGCCTGTTGTCCGTGCCCTCCCTTGACAATTAGGGCATGGACTTCTCCGCCAGTCGGGGTGTTGGCACTGCCTGCATTCGTTCCACTGGTCGCATCGTTTTGCGGGGGGTTAAGTGTGATGAACTCTACCGTGTGCCACTCATTGCTCCTGCTCCCCACTCTGTTGGCTCCTCTCTTGCTCACGTTGCACCATCTCTCTCACCCGCTGACATCCAACTCTTGCATCATCGTCTTGGCCATGTTCACACTGATGGCATCTCCAGCATGCTCCGTCTCCAACCTGCTGTTGGGCTGTCACCCTCCACCTTTCCTTCGCCCTGTCCCTCAGACTGTCTAGACTGCGCCCAAGGGAAAATGCATCGTTCTCACTTTGCTTCATCTGACTCCCGGTCCTCCCACCCCCTTGCTCTTGTTCACGCTGATGTCATGGGTCCTCTCTCCCAT
Source organism: Penium margaritaceum (assembly GCA_023375785.1). Taxonomy (NCBI): domain Eukaryota; kingdom Viridiplantae; phylum Streptophyta; class Zygnematophyceae; order Desmidiales; family Peniaceae; genus Penium; species Penium margaritaceum. The sequence continues at coordinate 4,080 of SZWC01016058.1, forward strand.
GACTTTCTTGGGGGTGTTGGGCGTTATGTTTTGTGCCTCACTGATGACTTCTCCCGCTATCGCTGGGTCTTCGCTCTTCGCCAGAAGAGTGACGTCCCTGCTCTCATTGAGTCATGGCTCCGCCAGGCTGAACAATCTTGTCAGCGCTCCCTGCGTGTCTTCCGCAGCGACCGAGGCGGTGAGTTCCTCGGTCCCACCGCCCGGTTCCTTGAGTCTCAAGGGGTGTGTTTGGAGACCTCCACTCCCTACACACCCCAACAACATGGATTCTCTGAGCGTTGGAACCAGACTCTTGTCGACGGCGTCCGTACCCTTCTGTCTGAGTCCGGTATTCCTCCTCTGTTCGCCTTTGAGGCCATGAGTTACATGACCTGGGTTTGGAATTGCGTCCGGCACGGGCCCCTTCCCCGCTCCGTCACGCCTTTTGAGCGTTGGTACGGGACCCGTGCTGACCTGCGACTCGCTCGCGTCTGGGGTAGCGTTGCGTCCGTCTGGCTCCTTGAGGACCTTCGTGATGGCAAACTCTCCCCTCGTGGGCGCCTCTGCCCTTTCTTGGGCGTGTCTGCCCAGTCCAAAGCCTGGCGCTTCTGGGACCAGGAGCGCCAGCGCGTCATTGAGTCCCGCGATGCCCTTTTCTTCGAGTCTGTCTTTCTCCGTGACCTCAGTCGTCACTCTACGGCCGCCTCCCTGTTGCCGCTCTCTCGGTTGCGGGGGGAAGTCGGGCCTGCGGCTCCCGCTGTCCCTGCAGTCCCTGCTGTTGTCCCTCCCTAGCAGCCTCCACCCTCGGAGCGGCCTTCATCGTCTGGCACTGTGACTCCTTCCCTTTCTCCGTCCGTGTCGTCCAGCTCACTCGGAGCTCCTGCGTCTCCTGTGTTGTCCTCCCCAGTTCCGTCTGAGTCCATTTCTCCTGCACACTCCTCAGCGGCTCCGTCCAGTCCGCTTACCCCTGCTCCGCCGTCGTCTGGTGACCCTCCTGGTCCTGCTCCCATCGAGCCCTTTGTTTGTGGCGGGCGTCTCTGCGCGCTCCCCTCTCGTTCCTCCAGTGTTGCCGCTCCATCCGTCTGTCCTGTCCAGTCCCACCCAGAGCAGCCTGTAAAGCTACCGACTGGCATGGACGCCTTGGGCCTGGCCACAGCAGTGGTCCATCCCAGCTCTGCCCTTGGGCAGACGCTGCTCAGGTCAGAGCACGAGCGCGCTCTCGAAGCCATCATCCACAGTAGTGTTGCTGAGTGTCACACGACAGTTGCTGCTGCACCCTCGTCCGACCCGACTACTGTTCGTCAGGCACGCACTGCGCCTGACTCCCAGCAATGGGAGGCTGCTATGCGGGATGAGCTTCGAGCTCTTGGTGACCACGCCGTCTATGAGCTGGTCAATCTCCCGCCCGGTCGCAAAGCCATCGATGCACGATGGGTCTTTAGGCACAAGTACAAGCCTAATGGCGAGCTTGACAAGTATAAGGCACGTCTCACCGCCAAGGGGTTCTCACAAGTCCATGGCGTTGACTTTGACGAGACGTTTGCCTCTGTCGGACGCTACACCACTGCTCGCGCCCTTCTGAGTCTTGTCGCCCACCATGACTGGGAGCTCGAGCAGATGGATGTCAACAACGCCTTTCTGCACGGTCAGTTGGATGAGGAGATTTACATGGTGCAACCTCCAGGGTTCTCTGACGGCACTAACAGGGTGTGGAGACTGCGCAAGGCTCTCTATGGCCTGAAGCAGTCACCACGGTGTTGGAACCAGGAGATCACCTCTACCCTGGAAAAGGGTGGGTACCGTCGTAGCACAGTGGATCCTTCTCTCTTTGTCGCTCCCAACTCTGCACCGTTTGTTGCAGTCCTCGTCTATGTGGACGCCCTCCTCATTGCATCACCAAGTCGGGAGGCAGTTTCTACTGTGAAGTCCCTGCTGCAGTCCACGTACAAGATGAAAGACTTGGGCCCAGCTCGAGTGTTTCTTGGCATGGAGCTTGAGCGTCATCGTACTCACCGTGTTCTTCATGTCCACCAGGCTGCATATGTCAGAAGCCTGGGGGAGCGCTTTGCCTCACTCCTTGAGTCTGTGCCCGCAACATCTATGCCGATGACGCCCGCCGGGCAAAGGTTGTTGAAAACACTGGATGTGTCCAGGCTGGGGGAGCTAGTGGATGTGACCGACTACCTGCGCGTCATAGGGTCCTTGATGTACCTGGCCACTACCACACGAGCAGACGTTGCTTGCACTGTGAACTTCCTTGCACAGTTCTCACAGTGTCCACGGGTGCGGCACATGGAGGCCGCGCTGCGTGTTGTTCAATATGCGCTTTCCACTGCACGAGTCAGTCTCTGTTACCGGGCACAGCCGTCCGTCGTTGTTGATGGCTACACTGACAATGACTGGGCGCATGACACAGATGCACGCAGCCGCACCGGCTATGTCTTTCTCGTCGGCGGCACAGCTGTCTCCTGGAAAGTGGTAAACGGGGTTGCGTCACACGCAACTCCAGTGAGGCAGAATATGTTGCCCTTGGTACAGGCACTTGTGAAAGCGTTTGGTTGTGTCGGTTGTTTCAGCAGCTGCGTGTACCCATTTGCTGCGTCACCTTGCGCTGTGACAATCAAAGCACAAAAGCTATTGCTGAGCACGACGGCATGCATCACACTCGCACCAAGCACATCAATATAGAGCACCATTTTGTACGTGAGCGTGTGGCTGCAGGTGATGTCAAGATTGTGTGGGTTGACACGCGACAGCAAGGAGCTGACTTTCTCACGAAGGCACTCAGTAGCAATGTCTTCAAGGCTGCAGTGCACGCTGTTGGGCTATTGTGTCCTCGTAATGCTCCTGGTTGAGTTGTCATGCCAGTGCTCGTGTACAGTCTTGTGCTGTGTCACGTCTTGTGACGTTCGCGCTGTGCCTGTGCGTGTCGTTCTTGTGCGTCGGCTGTGGGTCATGGGGGAGTGTTGAATTCATGTCATTGTCACACGGTGACCTCTGGCCTCGTTGCACACTCACATCACTGGTGCAGGTGACTGACCAGTGAGAGATGACTTCACCGATTGACACGTTGTGACCAGAAGCTGAGAAGACGAGCCATCGAGAGGCTCAATCAGAGCTTGCCAGCCTTATTTGCATTTCTCACATGCATTGGTGCACAATTGGTCATGAGCATAACCGGGTTTATCCTCTAGACAGATTGTTGCTTGGAAGGTGACCTAGTTTCTGCTAGGAAATTGTTCTGTGGGCAGGTGGGGTCGAATCCACCAGTTTCGAGCTCGCTGCTCTCTCGCTCGCTCGCTCCCTCCTGCCCGTAACACCCCTGTGGCTCGTTACTCACCTATTTTTTTCACTTCAACTTTCACGTATGTCTTCGCCATGGTTGATGCAAACCTCGTGCATAGTTGCTTCCTTGCACAAGTCTAGCTGCCACTTGTTGGTCTAGCACAGTGACTACTGGTATCAGAGCAGGTGGAGTGATGGAGGACATGTCCCCGGTGGCTGTTTACAACCGCTTCGCAGGTGCCGGACTCCCGTCTACTCTCCCAGTCTTCCGTGCCCTCCGCCACAGTAGGATTCGCCAAGGCAATGGACATGAGCCGAGAGGTCACAATAAGCTGTGTGTACAATCCCCCATGACCACATGACAAACAAGACCACGGGCATAACAGAACTAATGCAAGCAGCGGCACAAGCACAGCGATGATGAATGACGACATACAACTCTGAAGAGCAGAGGTCAATCCACAGTACAGGCAGGGTGCAATCCCACATAAGGTACAGCCGTAAGAATATTCGTACGACTGATGACCTTAGTCAGAAAATCAGCCCGTTGTGAGTCGGTGCCAACCAACACGACCTGAATCTCACCTCGATCCACCAGATCTTGGATGTAGTGGTACTCGACGTTGATGTGCTTCGTGTGCACATGGAACAAACCGGAGTTCTTCGTGATGGCCTTTGCGCTCTCGTTGACATACCGAAGCACAACAGGGGGCATGGATTGGCGTAGCTGATGCAATAGACGCACTAACAACATTGTAACAGGCTGAGTCTCCAGCTCCTGCTTTGAAGTCGTCGTCGGAGTTTGCAGAATGGCGTTCTCAGTCCGCGTCATGGGTTTACCCCCTTCGCAAGACTGAGGGGCAATCGTCATCAACGACCCAGAGCAGGGAGACCCATTTCCGTCTCTGGAGGCCCATTTCTGTTTTTAACCAAACCCCTGGTTTTGCGACCCAAACCGGGGGGTTTTTACCTCGAACTCGTGTGTTCGCACGAGTTATTTCGTTTGTTTTATGTCGAAGTTCGTCGCAAACAAACTTCGACTTACGTTTTGTCGTTCTGGCGTGAAATCGATGCGTGCGAGGCACGCTGGTGATTTCGCGCCAGCAATTTTGACCTCACCCTTGCTCCCCCTATCCCTCGTCCTCTCTTGCTCGTTTGCAAGGAGGGCGAGTGGGGGCGAGGGCACGAGGCCACGAGGCCTCGCCCTCGAGGCCCTCGTGGCCCCTCAGCCGCCGATCGGGCTGAGGCCGCGATCGGCGGCTGGCGGCTGGCCGGCCGGTGGCCGGCCGGTCGCTTGGCCGGCCGCCGGCCGTCCAGCCGGCCGGCAGCGAGCTGGCCGACGGCCAGCGAATTGCTGGCCGCCGGCCAGCCCTCGCTGACGTGAGGGGTGGTTCGCAACCACCCCTTGCTTCAGCGAGGAGGGAGGGCCGAACCGGCCCTCCCGCTACATTCCTCCCCACTTGTTATGAACCGTCCCGGTTCATGAACAACAAGTAGGATTCTCAGTCAGTGAGTCATCAACATTGTGAAAGAAAATTAATAATTTCAATCACCAGCTAAACATGAACACGTGTATGGTACTTGGACCTAAGCTGCAACTTGTAGGTTAGCACGGCTAGCGGCCTCCCTCCTTTAGGCTGGAGCGTCCGCGCGACAACCATGTTGGACGTCCCCAACCTCCTATGGTTGCTGTCCATGAATGTTGCCTTGTGGGAATGTTGTTCACTTTTTCCGCGTTCAGGTGGTACCTCCTGCCACGCGTTGATCTGTGCGAGCTGCAAGCTCGCTCCAGTACTCGTTGACCACCCTTGTGGGCAACCGAGATTCGGGCTCCCATGAATTATGTTCAGGTCCACAACCGGCCCAATGAACGAGGTACTCCCTGACAACGCGCGACCGCAGAGTACGCTCTCGGTGCTGGAGTAGGCAAAGGACCTCGTATTGGACGTCGGTAGCCAGGACTACTGGCGGTGGCTGAATGGTTCCTTCTGCCGTGTATGGAGCCAGCAGGCTCACATGAAACACGTCATCTTCATGCTCGGCGGAAGTAGCAATCGGTATGCCACTGGCCCGATGCGTGCCACAATGGGAAACGGCCCAATCTACTTCGGTAGAAGTTTTCTTGCCCCTGGCGACTTCAACCGAACGTTTTTAGTGCGAAGCAGCACTTTGTCACCGATGTAAAACGACACCTCCCGGTGACCTTTGTCGGCATATGCCTTTTGTCGCTGCCGAGCTACTTGAAGGTGACCCTTCGCCTCCTGTAACAAGGAGTTGATGCGCTCGGCAAAGGCTTGAGCGGAAGGAACCTGCCCTCCTGTACTCCCACTCTTCACCAATGAAGAGGGTACCACTGGATGCCGACCACTATTCAACACAAACGGTGTGAACTGTGTGGACTCGTTCATCGAGTTGTTCACTGCAAACTCTGCCGGTGCTAGGAATTCGTCCCAATCATGCATGGCAGGGTCCACGTACATGCGGAGCATCTGCTCTAGATTGCGATTCATGCGCTCTGTTTGTTCGTCAGTTTGAGGGTGAAATGCTGTCGACATTTGCGACTCACTGCCGAAGTACGCGTGCATCTTTTGCCAGAACTTACTAGCAAATTTTCGATCTCGATCGGAGATAATGCGCAATGGCAAGCCGTGGTACTTTACAACACCCTCAAAGAAGAGACGAGCGGTCTCCTCTGTGTTCACGTCAGTGGTTGTAGGAATGAAATGTGTCATCTTCGTCAAAAGATCCACAACCACTAGTATTGCATCATGACTACGGGCCGTGTCCGGAAGACCCGTAATGAAGTCCATGCTGACGCACTCCCATGGAGTCCCAGGAATGGGAAGCTGCTGGAGGAGTCCAACAGGATTCTTGTTACTAGCCTTATTCCGAAGACATGGGTCGTATGTCATGCAATGCTTACGGACATCGACACTCCACCCTGGCCACCAATAGTGGTCCGAGAGTGCCTGTCCGGTCTTTCGGGGTCCCACGTGACCTGCGACCGGCGGGTCGTGGAACTGGGAGATAACCTTTGCTCAAAGGTCTCCCGAGTTTGGCACAACAACTTGTTCTCCGTGCCAGAAGATTCCTGCGGCCTCCACCAAGCCGTACTTGTCCAGATTTTGAGAGTCTTGGAACCAAGAATCCACACAGTATCCCATCCGGATCTTGTTTACAAAACCGTTGTAATGGATAATCTCTCGTGGTGGTTGCCGCAGAGGTACAGGGGGAGCTGGTGGTTGTACGGTTGCTGTTGCAATGCCCATAAAACACCCACTGACCCCGGTGGTTGCTTTAATTTCCACAGGTTGTCGGCTTAGTGGATCGGCCACATTGTTGCGTCCTGGCCGATATTCCCATGTGAACGAGAATCGACTCAGGTATTCGCTCCAACGCGCCTGTCGTCTTGACAGGTTCGGTTGCGTTTGGAAAAACACCAGTGGATTATGGTCGATCACGACCGTCACACCCCCTTCAGCACCCTCGAGGTAGCAACGTCACATCTTGAAAGCATGTACTACCGCAAGGAGCTCTTGATCCCCAGTCCTATACCGCGTTTCCGCGGGGATGAGCTTCCGGCTCTCATACGCAACTGGGTGACCGTTCTGCATGAGGACGGCTCCAAGTCCTACTACCGACGCATCACATCGAACCTCCCACGGTTGCGATGGATCCAGAAGAGCCAGGATGGGCGCCGTGGAGAGAAGCTCTTTGACCTTGAGAAAAGCGTTCTCGCAATCAGATGTCCATTCCCAATGCACGTCTTTTCGCGTAAGCCTGGTTAGCGGTGCTACCAGGGTTGAATACCTTTGCATAAACCGTCGAATGTAGTTTGCAAGGCCAAGGAAAGACCGAATCTGCCCAATATTTTCGAGGCGTGGCCAGTCCACAACAGCTTGGACCTTTCGTGGGTCGACACGGATGCCGTCCTTGCCGACGATGTGTCCAAGGTATTTGAGCTCATCTTGTGCAAACTTGCACTTGCCCACTTTCGCATAGAACTTCTGTTCCCGAAGGATTGCGAGAACTTCGCGTAGATGTTCTATGTGCTCTTCCATTGATTTGGAGAAAACCAAGATGTCATCCAGGTAAACCAAGACAAACTGTCCGAGTTGCTTGGCGAACGTTCGGTTCTTTTCTCCTTGGAAGGTTGCCGGGGCATTTGTAAACTCGAAGCATAACACTCGGAATTGATAGTGTCCCATGTGCGTTCAAAATGCGGTTTTGGGCACATCATCTTCCGTGATGCGGATTTGATGGTACCCTTGGGACAAATCCAAGGACAAAAATACTTTTGCGCCTTGGAGTTGGTCAAAAAGGTCCTCAATCCGCGGTAAGGGGAATCGATTTTTCACCGTCAGCTTGTTCAACGCCCGGTAATCCACGCACATGCGTAAACCACCGTCCTTCTTGTTCACAAAAAGGATCGACGCACCGTACGGTGAGCTACAGGGCTCGATCCACCCTTGCGCAAGGTACTCTTTGATTTGGCGTTCGGCCTCTCGCCTTTCTGCTGGACTAAGGCCATACATGGGTCTGAACGGAGGAGTCGCCTCCGGTTGCAGCGGAATCGTGTGGCCCATGTGTCTTTCGGGTGGAAGCCCAGCCGGTGGGTCTTGGAATACATCCGAGAACACCGCCAATAGAGATCTGATCTCTTGTGGCGTGTCTTGCGTCACGTCGTCCTCCACTTTCTGCAGCTGAGCCAAGAAGTATCGACAACCTTGTCGAATACGTCTCTTGACCTGCATTGCAGACAAGCTGGCATGGACTTTGAGTCGGGTCGGTGATAATTCCGAATCAACGTGAAGCGGCGTTGTCCTTTTCGGAGGATCAAACGCTTTGATTCAAAGCACATCAGAGCCTTGTTGTCACGAAGCCAGGGATTGCCTAGCACCACGTCAGACGGGTCAAGAAGGTTGAGTACCTTCAATGTGACACTTTGTGTGTACCCTTGAATACAAATTTTCACTTTACAAGTACCGATCACGGGTACCGTACGGTTGTCACCGACAACAACTGCGCCATTCGATGGCTCGTACTTCAAGCCCACCTGGCGGGTAACGCCAAGGCTAACAAAAGATTCGTCCCCTCCAGTGTCAGCAAGTACGTTCACGGGGGCACCAGCTAGGTGTCCTTTGAACTGCATCGTCATGTTGCCTCCACTCTTCCGAGTGAACAGACTCGACGACGGTAAGCCGAGTTTGTGATAAACACGGAATCTGTACGACGGACGTCGCAACTCCCATGATTCACCCACTCGAGTCCACATCTTGTGGGCACGTGTGAATTCGGCCAGCACCTTCCAGTCTTTAAATTTCACTGGGTCCAAATCGTTGACTTAAGGTACTGCGAATGTGATTGAACTCCTCGCTTTGAGGGCGTTTGCTTCAATCACTGTGTTACACAATTCTTGCACAGTGGTTGGTGTCGCCACCACTAAGCAGGTTCGGTCATGCATCTCGTCTGGTGACGCAAGATTTAGTGGGCAATGTCGATCAGCAAGTGCAGAATGAGGTTCAATGAGAGGGGAGAAAACAAAAAAGAAATTTGAACTCGTCAAAAACTCAAATTGTTTAACATCCTCGTCTGAAAACATGAACTCACACTCGTGATCCAGATTTACCCCTGAGTGGTCCCCACTGACGTCACTCAGGGGTGGGGAAAACCCGCCCCACGGCCATGTCCGTTACCACGGCCGGGCCCATTGCCGCGACCGCGACCCTGTCCACGGCCTTGTCCGCGGCCTCCTACTGCACCATCCTCACGAGGTGCCGCTGCTGCAGCTAGCGCCGCGGCCTCTTGTCCACCACTAGCAACCTCAGGGCACTGAGCCCTAAAGTGGCCCGGCTGCATGCAGTTGTGGCAGAGCCCTTCGCGAAAGGCTGCGTTGCGACGCTCACGCGCCGCCTGTAGCTCGTCATTCTCGCGGCTGCGCTTGTTGTTGGGACCCTTGTGTCCACCAGCCTTCTTGGCTGGAGGGTTTGTAGGCTGCTTGCCCTTGGCCCCGCCTCGCTGTCCGGCTGACCCACCAGCCCCTGCAGCGTCCACGCGCATGTTGCGACCCTGTTGTGCACGCGCGTTCGGCTGTGCATCAGAGTAGTGTTTCGGGTTCGCCGAATACACTTCGCTCATGTAGTCGCGCAATGCCCTCCAGCTTGTCAAAGCTTGGCCAGTGGCTGTCGTGGTGGTCTTGACCTCCAGCTTCTCGCTGACAAGACCATCACGCAAGTACTCCAGCAGCATGCACTCCGGGTACTTGAACTTCTGAGTCCCATCGCCCTCGGTGAAGCTTTTGGCTTCCTCCACGAGTGCGGTGAACTCGCTCAAGTAGGATTCGAGCGAGCTGTCCAGGTGCCTGAAGTCCTTGATCTTGTGGAAGGCACACTGCACCTCCTCACGTTGGGTGCACTTCTTGCGCATGATCGCGCAGAAAGCCTCCCACGGCATGGGCTGCCACTCGAGGTGCAGTTGCTGCGCAGTACACTCCTTGACCACGTACTTGAAGAGTTTGTCTTCAAGCCGCGTTGTGGCAAGGTCGCCCCACTGGCTGAGTGGAGCCTTGTGGACACGTAGAACGTGCTCCATGCGGTTCAGCCAGTCGGTCAGCTTCACGCCCTTCCGGAAGATCTCCACACTGTGGAGGAAGGACGTGTTGATGACCGACCCCGAAGTTGTTGAGGTAGGCAAGTCGCGGCTGCCACCGGCAGTGGCATCCCCAGCTGCGGCACGCTGCGCTTGCTGCTGCATCCGCACCTGGGCCACGCTCTACAACGCCTTGTCGAGGTCGTTGCATCGGCGGCTTGCCTCATGGGCGGCCAGGCGCTGCAGCTGGCGATCACGGTCAAGGTCCGTGATGCTCTGCCCGACGTGGGCCAGCAGGTTGGCGAACGCGAACTTGAGCTCTGATGTCGTCAGAGCATCGGCGATAGCCTCCAAGGCCTTGCATTGTCCGTGCACCCTTACCCACTGCAAGAGGGTACGGTTCGCGTATACTCCTCCAAGGAGTCCCACCTTTTGGAGGAGACTATCATCGGCGACGACGCTCGAGTGGGCGCTGCCCTGCCCCTTTGCGGCCACATCGTAGGAAGGGGGGTCCGCCCCCATTCCTCCGAGTGGTGCCATATCTCCACCGTCGGTGGTGATCTTCAGTCGGCCTGCCGCCTCAGCAGCAAACTCCGCAAGCTTACGACGGCCATCGCAAATTGCTTTTACGGCGTCGTTGTCCGGCTCGTTCTCGCGGGAACTTCCCGTGTGGCTGCTTTCAGCGCCCTTGCTGCTCTCGGCAGTCTCGCTGCCTTCGGCAGCTTCAGGCGATGCGGCGGGTGCATTTTCCTTCTCGAGCAATCGGCTCGAGTTCGCCGCACGACGATGACGATGGTCGCGATCCTCGTCGCCTTCGCCATCGTCGGCGTCGTGCTCTTCGTGGGGGTCCTCCTCCGGAAGATCCTCCTCCATCGTGTCGTCCGTCGCATGGGGGTCGCCCATGTGCGCGTCGACGTGCTCGTCGAGTACCTTTGCGGCCTCCGCACACTTCTCGGTATCGCCGAGGTTGGCGTCGGTTGCCTTAGGCGGCACGGTTGCCTTAGGCGGTACGGTTGCCTTAGGCGGCACGGTTGCCTTAGGCGGTATGGTTGCCTTTGGGTTGGCAACCGTGCTCGCGGGGGCGGCTCCCAAAACTCAGAGTCCGCCGAGGACGTGTGGTGATAACGTCACCACCTTGCCCTTGTTGGTCCTAGACTGTCCGGCACTTGCCATCTCGTCGCTCGTGCAACTAGCACGTGAAGACCGTTGTGAGGATCACCCCACAACTTTGAGGAGGAATCGCCTCCTAAAGTCACGCTCTCACGATCGGTGAGGCAATTATAAATTTAATTTCTACTTTCCGAGGCCGCCACGTCGGCACAAGGGCGTGGATTTTGGAACTAGTCTTCCTAAGCCGTGACTCACGGCGATTGGCAAGGACTAGTACCTAGGAAACAGAAAATTACAATACAAGGAATTGACAAGAAGTGTGAGTACCGCTCACAAAGCTAGGACAAAGAATGGGAGAGGAATTACATAATTCCTAGCAACTCCTCCAATCCTTCTTCTAACTTCTTGTCTTCTTCCTGTCCTCTTGTCTTCCTTGGCCTCCTCTTGAGTCTTCTTTGCGCGTCTTGTGCCCCTTGGCGGCGTCCTCCTTGAGCCGGCGACGTTGGGGGAGCCGCCAAAAGTCCCCAAGGTGTAACCCTCCTTCTTTTTAGGGTGCTCTCAGGTCGTGAGAGTCCCTAAGCTTGGGGAGGGGCGCTGTCCCAAATTTTTGATGAAGGGGTTTTGAAGGAGCCTTGAAGATGGAGAGGATTTTGTGGTTTTTGAGGGTGGGGAATCCCCACCCCGCCCCACAAAAATCTTCCTAGTCCTCTGGAAGTGAGGAGAGGCTGGAAGAAAGAGTCTCCACTAAGTAGAGCTTTTTTTCAAGCTCTCTAACGCACTTTACGGCGCTTCAATCCGTGAAGTGTAGATGCCGGAGTCCCTTCTGGCGTTTTTGCTGCTGCTTGCAGCTCTCGGCGGCATTTTATCGATGTCGTAGCCGCCGTTTCCGTCGAACCCTTGGTCACGAGGGTCGTCTGGCTCTAAGAACCACTGTAACGGGCTGAGTCTCCAGCTCCTGCTCTGAAGTCGTCGTCGGAGTTCGCAGAATGGCGTTCTCAGTCCGTGTCAGGGGTTTACCCCCTTCGCAAGACTGAGGGGCAATCGTCATCAACGACCTAGAGCAGGGAGACTCGAATATTTCGAGTCTCCGGAGGCCCATTTCCGTTTTTAACCAAACTCCTGGTTTTGGGACCCAAACCGGGGGTTTTTACCTCGAACTCGTGTGTTCGCACAAGTTATTTCGTTTATTTTATGTCGAAGTTCGTCGCAAACGAACTTCGACTTACGTTTTTTCGTTCTGGCGCGAAATCGTCGCGTGCGAGGCACGCTGGCGATTTCGCGCCAGCAATTTTGACCTCACCCTCGCTCCCCCTATCCCTCGTCCTCTCTTGCTCGTTTGCAAGGAGGGTGAGGGGGGGCGAGGGCACGAGGCTGCGAGGCCTCGCCCTCGAGGCCCTCGTGGCCCCTCAGCCGCCGATCGGGCTGAGGCCGTGATCGGCGGCTGGAGGCTGGCCGGTCGGTGGCCGGCCGGTCGCTTGGCCGGCCGCCGGCCGTCCAGCCGGCCGGCAGCGAGCTGGCCGACGGCCAGCGAATTGCTGGCCGCCGGCCAGCCCTCGCTGACGCGAGGGGTGGTGCGCAACCACCCCTCGCTTCAGCGAGGAGGGAGGGCCGAACCGGCCCTCCCGCTACACACACACTCTCGGTCGCGTACGCACACAGACCTTCCTATTCTGCTTCTATGGTACTACAGGCGATGCAGCCCTCCTTGCCACTATGCCAAGAGACGACAGTTCCTCCAATGAGGAAGATGTAGCTGGTGCGACTCTTGCCGTCCTGACTCCATGCCTGGTCACCGTTTATGTATCCGTCGAGAACAACGGAGGTCTGCCCTAGGTAGTGAAGGCCAATGTGAGCGGTGGACACAACGTACCGCACACACCAGACAACAGCTTCAAGAACCTGCCTATGCGTTGCTTGTGAAAACTGTGCCAGCAGGTTGACTGTGAAGGTGATGTCCGGCCGTGTCGTCGTGGCCGGGTACATCAGCGAGCCGATGACTCGCAATTACAAGGTCACGTCGACTGGCTCCCCCAGCTCTGGTAGGTCATCAAAGTTTAGAGCGTCCTGGCCGTCGGGGGTGATCGGGGTCGACGTTGTGCACACGTCGCTAAGCAGTCTGGCAAAACCCTCTCCCTGAGTGAGAGCGTACCGTTCTTGATGGACCAGGAGCGTCCGACGAGCTCGGTCACGCACAATCAGCATGCCCAAAAACATTGCCGCCTCTCCCAGGTCTTTCATTTTGTATGTCAATTGCAGCAAACTCTTGGCTGCTTCGATAGGCTTTAGATTGGGCGAAGCAATCAGAAGATCTTCGACGTAGACCAAGATGGTCGAAAAAGGGAGAGGTGTCTGTGAGAGGAAAAGTGATGGGCCCGCCACACTCTGGACGTAATCGGCTCGTAGGAGTGTGTTGGTGATCTCCTTGTTCCAGCACCAAGGTGACTGTTTCAGGCCGTACAAAGCCTTCTATAGTCGCCACACACAGCCACTGCCATCCTCGAACCCTGGGGGCTGGGCAATGTAGATCTCTTTGTCCACCTTCCCATACATAAATGCGTTTTTTACGTCCATGTCGTTGAGTTCCCAGTCGTGGTGGGCCACCTGGGATAGCAAGCCTAAGTCCGTGGTCGTGCGTTCGACTGGTACGAAGGTCTCAGTGAAGTTGATCCCTTCCACCTGAGAGAATCCCTTCGTAGTCAGTCGTGTATTGTAGCGGTCGACCGAGTTGTCCGGCTTCAGCTTCTTCAAAAGGACCCACTTGGCCTGGACGTCCAGGCCAAGTGGGTCATTCTTCAGAAGGTCCCACTTGGGGTCCTTCTTCAGAAGGACCCACTTGGCTTGGACGGCCTACAAGCTCGTATACCCCATGTTCATTGATGGCCGCCAGCTCATCCCCGCACGTTGTGTGCCAGAGTGCCACATTTGGCCAAGCCAGGGCCTGACATAGTGTGCTGGGTTCTGGAGTCATTCCCACCACACTGGGGTTGGGGGTCACAGTGGCTCCAGTGCGTGTGGCCAAGGCATAGGCCACAGACGGAGGACCAACAATGACGGTGGATTCCGCGGAGTCGACTGCAAGTCGTCGCTCATGAGCAAGGAGCGCGAGGCTTGTATTGCAGCCAGAATGGACCTCAGTGAGTCCTTGCATGCTGAGGCATAGAGCATTTGTGCCAGGGTCCCCAGTGTGCACACTGCGAGTAGGACGTGGACGAAGGTGCCCACCCTCAACTCGTTGGTATGGCTCTGGAGAAGATGCTGCTGGTATAGGAGGTGGACATACATCAGGCACCAACAAGACTGGCGATGTGTCAGGTGGTGCCTGTGTGTCGACTGGGGTGACAGAGGAGGGTGAAGGCACAGGCGACTCGAATGGCCGCGCTGGCGACGCAAGTGGTGATGACAAAGATGACCCAGGGGCCTCTGCTGGAGACGCAGGTGTGGATGACGCGGGCGGCAATGGGCACTCAGCAGGTGACGCAGGCATGGAGAAGGAAGGAGGGGCTGACGAAAAAGGTGATGCAGGCGGGAGAGGCCGCATAGGTAATGCAGGTGGCATGGACATCGTAGGCGAGCCAGCTGGCGAGTCAGCTGGTGGGTGGGACGGACCAGTTGCGCCTGGGGTGATCAGAATAGCAGCATCAGCCAGCCCACCCCTCTCTCCCCCCTGCACGAGAGACCGCACCACACTCAGGGGAATGCGACTATGGGGTGCCACCGACGGGCAGGTCACAAAAGGAAAGACATTAAAAAAATAGCATGTCTCGAGACTCGACAATGCGTCGCCGACTGGGGTCCCAGAAACGCCAGGCCTTGGAGCGAGAAGCGACGCCCACAAACGCACAGAAGTGACCGCGAGAGGAGAACTTGGAACCCTGATATTTTGGTGTCAACCACACACATGCAAGAGATCCCCAAACACGCATGAGCTGGAGATTGGCACGACGTCCGTACCACAGCTGGTACGGGGTATGTGTGTTAGGGAGGGAGCCATGAGGGATCGGATTCCAGACCCATGTCATGTATGTAAGGCTGCACACGGATCCTAAGATCCGTGGGAACTACCCAAAAATCCGGATCCAGATCCGTATCCACAGATATGGATCCAGGATCTTGGATCCAGTCTATATCTCAGGATCCGGAATCAGATCCTTCTGAGGGGGTAGGGGGGCTGGGAAAATTGGGCGAGAGGTCCCGGTCATGTCTTCCGTACAACATATGTGGCGCTTGTTTGAATTCAAACGGTCAAGATGTGTGCCTCGGTTTTGAGCGAGGCAAAGTTCAATCGCCACGTCGAACAAACCTGACGACTCTGTCAGACGATACATGGTTGTCGTGTCCTGTGGTTAGTCAACACAACTTTCTTGGTGCCGAGCCTCAGGTACGTAGAGGGTGGATGCCAAGCCATCGTCGTGCGGACCGAAGAGCACCAATTGGAGCCAACCTGTTGCAGGACATGGATTTAGTGACCATCAGATGCAAGGACAATTTTTGTCTTCCAACGTTCATCTGACGTTTGAACAGTCAAACAATCGTTCGGTTGTTCAAACTTCAAATAAGTGAACGGACAGGTACATCATAACAGAGACACCCTACCCCTCTTCCCTCACGTGGCTGTGTGAAGATCCATTCTGTGGTCAGAATGCAATTGACGATGTCCAAAACGGACGTGTGTGTAGGATGTGAGTGTCAGGAACGTGGAGGAGTAAGTGAAACCCTGCAGGGAGGAGTTCGCTAGTCGAGTCCACCCATCGGCCGGCGACTTGGAGCTTGTCGGTGCTCGCTCGAAGTTGCTCGAGCATATCCACCTCATGCCTCACATGTCCATGAACTGAGTTCAGGCCTAAACTGCGTCTGTCTAAACTAACATCTAGTTCACACGCAGGACTACAGTAGGTCACCAATCCACTGCAATTCACACACAAGGAAGTATGATTGTCTTGAGACACGATATGAGCACTCCACGAGAGTAGCCAGCACATGGAGTGATGGAGGACGTGTACCCGGTGGCTGTTTATGGCTGCTCAGCAGCTGCCAGACTTGCGTCTGCTCTTCCAGCCTTTTGTGCCCTCCGCCACATCAGGATTCAAGGCAATTTACGTGAGCTGAGAGGTCACATGAAGTTGTGTGCACAATATCAGGTTGTTACATTAGCAAGGAAGTACTTGGACACCAGTACAAATATCAACCTTAGCCCATAGATGGACAATGTAACACATCAAAAGAGAACATGGCGTGAAAAAGAAAACCACAAGTCAATACATGGCAGAGCTGTAAGAGGAGAACAAGAGGCAAGATTTGTCAGGTGTAGAATGTGCGCGAGTCAGGCCAATAGGGTGCGCGAGTAAGAACAGCAATATGAGCAACGAGTTTGAATGCACCAAAACTAAGTGATCTGGTCAATCATTTTTTCCTTTGAGACCACGGTTCCCCCTATTGGTTTGGTGCTCAAAGTGCTGACCTCCAGTTACATTTTATCACTGTCCACAGGTCTCCGCACACACACACGTCTCTGTTTGAGAATAAATCAACATGGCTGCAATACACGTCGAGTGACCACAAGAGGCAGCAACCTTTTCAAGGATGATGGGCTTTCTCTAAGCTTAACTTTCCATGCCTCTGCCATCCATGTAGCCATGGTCTAATGCCTCTGGGCCGTCCAATTGCTCTAACGAATATCTTACTATTGATAACTGTTCCGTTGCTCATGACAGGGTGGCATGCCCACGTACACTTTAGGATGATGTGGAGGAATATCTGTGTGCAATTCAGACCAAAAGCATGAACAACAAAAGCGAATGCACCAAAGCTGAGTGCTTTGGTCAAGAGATTAGTCCGTTGAGATCGTGTTTCCCCCTATTGGTTTGTGGTGAAATGTGTAAGATGCCGGGTGCTTATTCCACTGGGGTTATGCTGCCAGAAGTTTTCCGGCAGCGGCCGCTCTCCGTTGATTTTGAGAGGGCTGGCTTGACCCCATGAGTGACGGCGACCACACCTCGAGTGTCGTACACGAGGTGGAGTTCACTCACAGTGCTCAAGTCACGCTCCACCACTTCTTGTTCTAAGCACGAGCATCAACCAAATCCATGGTGTAAATCTCTCTCTCTCTCTCTCTCTCTCTCTCTCTCTCTCTCTCTCTCTCTCCCTCCCTCCCTCCCTCCCTCCCTCTCTCTCTCTCTCTCTCTCCCTCTCTCTCTCTCTCTCTCTCTCTCTCCCTCCCTCTCTCTCTCTCTCTCTCTCTCTCTCTCTCTTTCCCTCCCTCCCGTTAGTTCTCTCTCATCACATGTCACTAACTACTAATAACAGAGTACTGAAGGAGAAAAAAATTGCTTTCCCTTGCCACCCTCTTTCATGGTGGGGCACCGATCCTTGGGACCTGGTCCGCTGCCACTCATGGCCGCGGACACGCCATGACACGCCTACGCACGACTCCCAGCAGCCGTTAACGAAGGAATATTCTTCAAATTTGCATTTTACAGTAGCACTGGTTGCACCCCGGACACTATTGCCCTTTCCGACCTGCTTGCCACACCACATAGCCCGTGGCGGCATGGAGCAAGGCAAAACAAGGGTTGGCTTTCTGCTGGGCTCTCTTGCTTACACGCTGACCTCCACATCAGCAGGCTTTGTGCCATTATTCGGCTGCCCCCAGTTTGCTACCACTCTATCTATAACAGCGGCCATTGTGTGCGGAAATCGAGAGCCGTTTTCACACCCACAGCAGCTTTCGCAGCCGCTGCTCTGACAACATCCTCCATTGCTTTTGCGGCAACTGCGGCACTGCCCTTGACATCAACAGCCGCAAAGGAGGTTGTTTCTCCAGCCATAGCTACAGCCATAGACTTAGCTGTAGCATTAGCACCAGCAACGTGTGAACCAAAGCCACCTTCTCTGTCGCAACTGTCGTAGGATCTCCTTTGGCGGCCCTTGAATCTGGGGCATTCTTGTCCACAGTCGTAGCCACAGTCATGGTTTCTCATACCGTGCTCGCAGCAAAAATAGCTTCAACTACAGCCAAGACCACAACCATTGCCATAGTAGTGACCACCTCAGCCCCTCTTGGATATCCACTGGCTTTTATTGCCTCTGTACTATCATCGTCCGCATGCTTGCAACTGGTGCAGCACTAACATTGCTCTCCTCGGTGGTCAAAGCCACCACTATAGCTGCAACCCTCACCGCCATTTTTTTTGTCACTGCATTCGCGTCCTTATTGCAGCTGTAGATGTTACAACGGCCATGCCTAGAACCTCTGAAGTCGGCGGAGCCGCGACTATAGTTACTCTGATGCCACCACCACAATAGCAGCCATTGCAAACATCGTTGTGGCTTTGCTGCCGCCTTTGCCACCCTGGTGTTACCCCTAGAGTCCCCACCAATTTACTCACCTTCGGAGTGACGTATGTGTCATATTCCAACAATGAGCTCCTGCATGATCAAGCGTGGGAGGAGAGGCATGCATGATTCCCCTACATCCCAGGAAAATATGACTCTAAAGGCTACTTTCGAGTATGAGCGTGAAAAGCACAAGACCAATTAACAAGCGTACGCAGCCGACGACATCCCTATCGATGGCTTTGATGACATCTCGACGTCAACGCCAATGCGCAGACCTTTGGTAAGACCACCATGTACTCTCTCCTCTGTACCTCCAACTGGTGTCCTGCTGACCTCACACCAGCCAATTGATGAGTCAAAACTACAGTCATGGTCTTAGCAGCAGCAGCCACCGCAGCAGCAGTCAGCGTCACAGTCTCAGCAGCGCCTGCAACTTGCATTCTCTGCAGGCAAAGCATCAGCAAACCCATTGGTGGGGGTGGGCCACACTGTAGTAGAGGCTGAAAGCCTTTCTTGTGCCATCCTTGATGCTGCCACTACTGCTGCCTCTACCTTTGCCATGAGCGCATGAGTCTCTTGTGCACCTGATGACACAGCTGGTGGTCACGCTGAGGACGATTTTGCCCAGCCAGCCTCCACCTGTGGCCCTCTGGCAGGAGCTACCGTTCAAATAGCTACTCAACTCTCAACAGCCGCAGGTGCCGTCGCTAACTCTTCTATGTCAACTGCCACATCGGCCTCATCTGCTGTCCAGTCCATGAGGGTTAATACTCTCTCCACCGATGTCTTCGACTCAACCTCCACCTCTCCCAATGCTGCTCAGATCTGCACCCTTATCTTAGCTTGTATAGCAACAGCAGTCGTCTTCACGACTACTCTCACAGGCTTCCTGTATCTCACAGTCTTTGCTGCATCGGAGATGTATGTTCTTGCAACCTCTGCTAATGGCGTGCTGCCACTGCTGATCATCCTGCTCCCACGCCCCTCACGTGGTGAGCACTCATCTTGCACTCCTTGTTCTTCTACGATGGCTCCCTGCCTAGTGCTGTGATTTCCTTTCATTTGCCTCCGTTACATACTTTGGCCCTACTGTGCCAGCACTTGAGATTAATCATAGGCCCACTGGGGAAAAGGAAATTCTGCCAGAATTTCCTTCTCTCTACTCTCATTGCTATCCTCTCTTGTGATCCTCCACTTTGCCTGATCACGAAGCTGCTATTGCTGAGCTCCAGGAACAGCTGCGTCACATCTATCTTTTCAGAAATAACATTCACTGTCCACAAGACACACCTTCAGTTGGGGTCATTAGAAAGGTTACGTATCTACCTTCCAAGGCCCTCAGTTTATCAGTGCCACCGAAAAGAAATGAATAACTCAGCAATGAGATCAAATCCTCGGCCTGCCGACCTCAAGGGCCACCTCTCCCGAAGGAACAAAAGAGCGCCGGCGGAAACGAACAGCTGTCCAACGGAACGGCTGAAAGGAGAAGCCGGAAGGACCAACTGCCAAGATATGGGCAACTCGGTACTCGCATTGCAACAACGAACAAGCACCAGCTTCTAAACCTGCAGAGCCCTACGCCGCTACGCAACCTCAAGCCCCTAGCAGCAGCCAAGACAGCAGCACGCTGGCGGCTGCTCCTTACGTTCCGACTTTCCTAGCAGTCGGAGCGCACATAGATTAGCTTAGGAACTGTTAGTTATACATGAATCTCTCTGTGATGTACTAGATCAATCAATCAGTAATGATTGATTTCATTCTCCCTCTTTCGCCTGCCTTCTTGGCTGCGGCATCCCTCCACTTCTTGCATCTGGTCTCTCAGCCCACCTCCTTGGCTGCGGCACATCATTTGCCTCTTTGTTTCTTCAGCCCATTGCTTCTCTTTGCCCGCCTCCACGGCTGTGGCATCTGTTCAATCACCAGCGCCTGTAAAACTCTGCACTGCGCCCAAGCCCCATCATCACTTCGCGTCATCTGGCATTCTTCTCGTTAGTTCAGCCCGCACCTCGGTGCTGCGGCTTTTGCCCGCGCCTCGGTGCTGCGGCATGACCAACACTCATCATCATTCTGCGCCCGTGCCTCTGGCACTGCGCTCACATTGACATCCTGAATTTCCTTTCCTCGCCCGTGCCTCGGTGCTGCGGCTCTCGCCCGCACCTTGGCTGCTGCGGCCCGCTGTCTCCTCGCGCACACATGTGCTGCGTCCAATCCAGCTTTTGATTCTGCTTATCATCATTCATCTCTCATCTCATTGATGTCCCCTCCTGCTTCCTCAAGTTACTCCTCGTGCTCAATCATTTCTGCTAAGGAGTTGCCAACGGTGTAACAGGCGCTTTGGTCCTACAGCTTGCTCCATCATCTCACCTGCACTTATGCTTTCAGTATTCTGACATTTCTGACCCTTGAGGCCACTGAGAATGGCCAACAGGATGCTGATACTGAAAAGTCCAATCTGCTTGAGACTGTTGCTGAGCTTGCCATTGTACGTCATGCCGAGCATGTCCCTGGTGTGACTGCTGCTGTTGCTGCTGGAACCTCAAATATCATTGGCTCTTTCTCCAATTAACATACCGATCCCTCACACACTGACTCCACTGCTGCCGGCAAGAAATCTAATGGTGCTTGCACTCAGTTCACTGCTGCCACTACGCTTGCTAATGCACAGTCGCGTCTCACACGCCAGCCGGACTTTAAAAGTCCCCCCCCCCACTTCACCACCAAGCTGACCTTCTCATCCTGGGAAGTTTGCTTCAATTCATGGGCCCAGGGTGAGAGTCTCGGGTAGTCTTCCTTCCCATCTAATCCATCTGCTGTCATTCCCTTTTTCCCTGATCTTGTTGAATCTCACCGTGCGTTCCGTGCTCTCATCAATCGTAGATTAGACATGATTACGGAAGGTACCCTGTGACCTTGGTAAAGCAGCCCCCAGGCAACTCTCCACTTGTCTATCCATTGTCACGGGTCTTATCCCCAGTGTATCGGATCTTTTTCTTCATGTGATTGTTGCTCGTCTTGAGCATCTTGCTGCCGAGCATGTTGTTGCCACCGCCCCTCCTGGTGTTTGCGCACTATACAAGTTCGTACCTGCTTGCCTCACTGAAAGGTGGAGCAACTTGCAGAAAAATACATTCAAATCTCAGCCATTGCTGCGGTTACCACTACCCTTCTTTCCTCATCATGCTCCTCCTCTGCTATCAATAACTCCTCCTCTTCTATTGGAGGTGCACATGTCATGCTTGTTGCATGGAACGAGCATGGTTGTAGCAGACGTAGCAGGGGAAGTAGCAGAGCTGGGGGAGGGGGACACAGTGGCAAGGGGCGTGGAACCGCCTTTTCCTCATCTTGCTCCTCCTCCTATTCTTCCTCCACCACGTATTGGAACTGTGAAAAAACTGAACACTCTTCCTCAAAGTGTCCACATCCCCCTGATGATGCACGCCTGGCTGCATCCATGCGTTCACGCTGGGCACAGACCGCCACTACCACAGGCCTGTCGACCAGCGCCTCTTCCGTCTCTCTCCCTGGATTCTCTCAGCCCTTGTCCTCTGTCGGCCCGTCCTCCAACGTCCCTTCCGTAGGCCAAATTCAGCATCTTGCCTCTCTTGCGTCGGGACCTGTTGGCCCTGGCTGCTTCTCTTCCTCCAGTCAGCTCACATACTACGCACCTCCATCTTCTTTCTACGCACCTCCGCTGTGGCTGCATGATGGTAATCGCCAGCGTGCCGACTATTTTGATGGTAGATCTTGCGACAACCGGCATGCTGTTGAATGCCAGCTTGAGAAGACAACTCACTAATCTCCTCCATTTTCGTGACAAGGGAGGTGAGAGTATTTTGGACACGTCTCATCGCACTAGTTGTGAGACGGATGGGGTGTTGCGTGGTCATTTTTGTGGGGCTGTTCTGGGGACATTTCCTCTTCATGTCCCTTGGGTTGAGCATTGGCAGACTTTTTCTTTGTCTTGCTACCTCGCCGCTTTGGGCCACTCTTCCCTGGCACTGTTTCCGTCTCTCGTGTTCTGCCGTCTACACGCTCCTTCTCTGGCTTCTGGCTGATTGATGCTGGTGCTATGCACCACACGACTCTCTATTGTTTCTCTTTTGTATCACTTGGTCCAGTCGGCACTCTTCGCTTTGTTCGCACTGGCTTTGGCCAGTTGCTGCCTGTTCAGGGTGTCGGGGTGTTGGCTTTGTTGGTCCCGGCAAGGACTTGTTTTTGCTAGATGTGCTTTACATCCGTTGATTTCAAAGTCAGCCTGCTGTCTGTGTTTACACTCGATGATGAGAGCATGGGCTTCATCTCGGGCCATGGTGTTGGTACTCTCTTACAACAGTCCACTGATCGTGTGGTGCTGCGTAAACTTCATTGTGGTCATCTGTTACGTGTATCCCCCTTCATGCCCTTGTCTTTTGCTCCATCTGCTCTCGTTCACATTGCACCATCCTTTTTCCTTGAGCACACACGTCACTACATCGCCATCTGTACCACATCCACACCGCTGTCATTGACAGCCTCTTGTGACTTCGCCTGGCACACGGTCGTGACCTCTCTCCATTCTTCCCACCTTGCACATCTTACTATCTTGACTGCGCTCAAGGCAAGATGCACCGGTCTCCCTTTTCTATCTCTGACCATGTCCAATGTCCACCCTCTTGACCTTGTGCATACCGATGTCATGGACCTCCTCGGTGGCCTTGGCTGGTACGTGCTTTGTCTCAACGATGAATTTTCTCGCTTTTGTTGGGTCGTTCACAGTGCGTTACAAGAGTGACGTGAAAGATGTCCTTGAGGATTGGCCTCAACAGGTTGAATGCGCTGGCCAGTGCTAGCTCCATATCTTTCACTCGGACCATGGTGGTGAGTTTTTTGGTCCCACCTCTCACTTAATCACATCTTGTAGTGTGCGTATGGAGTCCTCTGCTCCCTACACACCCCAACTAAATGGGATATCTAAACGCTGGAACCGGACTCCTGCCCACGGTGTCCGGTCCCTTCTTGTTGAGTCCGTTCTGTCCCCCCTCTTTGCGCTTGAGGCTATGTCCTACATGACCTTGGTGTGGACTTGTGTTGCCAAGGGATCTTCTCAAATTCCAGGCATTGATTTTGATGCCATGTTTGTACTGGTTGTTTGCTACAAAACAGCTCGCTCTCTTCTCAGGCTAGTTGCACACTATAGTCTGGAGTTTGAGCAGGTGGACGTGAACAATGTGTCCTTACCTGGAATCTTTGATGAGGATATTTACATGGTACAGCGACCCGAGTTCACTGATGGCAGCAACAAGGTGTGGCGACTACACACGGCTTTGTATGACTTCAAGCAGACACCCCGCTGGTGGGAAATGGATACTATAACCACCTTTGAAACAGGGGATTTTCAGAGCAAAGTTGTCAACCCCACGATGTTTCTCAGCCCCCCTTCCTCCCCTTCTGTTACCATCCTTGTATACATTGATGATCTGCTCATTGGTTCACCATGTCCTTCAGTCATCTAGTTGTTGAAATCCCTCCTCAAGTCAGTTTACAAAATGAAGGACCTCGGTCCCACCTGAGTCTTTCTTGGCATGAAGCTAGAGCATGACTTTCCTAAACAAACATTACTTGTTCATCAGGCTGGATACATACGCAGCCTGTGAGAGCGTTTTGCTCTCCTTGTTGCAGTAGTCCCGACTGCCCCCACGCCTATGACCCCAGCGGGTCAACGGCTTCTGAAGTACACTGACGTGACCCAGCTTGGGGAGGGGGGAGGGGAGTCGACGTGACTGATTTCTCCCGAGTCATTGGCTCTCTTGTATACCTTGCTACGATGACACGACCTGATGTCAAATTTTCTCTGGATTTCCTACCACAGTTCTCTCGGTGCCCAAGCCTGTGCCATCTTGATGCTGCTGTATGCGTGATTATCTACGCCTTCTCTACAACACATGTCGGGGTGTGCTGGAGAGCACAGCCCGATGTCGTTGTTGATGGATATATCGACAGTGACTAGGAGCACGATGCCAATGCTTGTAGTCACTCAGGCCATGTCTTCTTGGTCATTGACACTGTTGTGTCATGGAATAGTAGGAAACAGGTCTGTGTGGCACGAAAATCCATTGAAGCATATTATGTTGCTCTCGGCTGAGGTACGCCACAGAGTGTTTGATTTTGCCACTTGCTACAGCAACAACATGTTCACATCCGCTGTATCACTCTGCATTGTGACAACAAGAGAACTAAGGCCATGACAGAGAACCATGGCATGCATCATTCTTGTACCAAGCATATCAATATTGGACATTGCTTTGTTTGTGAGAGTATTGCCGCTGGCGTCATGAAAATCATGTAGGTTGACACACGTTCACAGCTCGCTGACTTCTTGACTAAGGATCTCAGTTATCACATGTTCAAGTTTTTTGTGTACAGTGTTGGTCTCATACGCGTGCCCTCAGCACCTAACTGATCACGTCATACGTCCCTTATTACTCTTGTACTGTGTACATTATCTTTTTCTGTGGTCATGCATTTCTCTCTTGAGTTGTGTGTAATGCTTGTTTGTCGTGGGCTCTGTTCTAAAGGGAGAGAGGCCACTGGTCTTGTTCGTGAGCTCTTGTTCAATATTCATGTCTACAGTGCTGCGATTGTAGACGTGATTATTGAACAAGAACCTGATGGTGCCACGACGCCCTTGCCTCCACCAGAGGTAGAGATGATATTGCCCCAATTGAAGGAGGGGACAGGAACAACCGCTGGAGAGGGCAAGGCAAGGGTGTCAACCAAAGACAGACGATGAAGGTTACATTCAAAGACAGACTCAAAGAAGAGAGCCTCACGGGACTGAATGACATGATGTGCAGGGTCCCAAAAATGCCAAGCTTTCAACTGGGCCGAAAGTCCAAGAAAGAAAAAGAGACAGCCATGACTTGAAAACTTACCAACCCGGAGGTCCTCTGACACCCAGAATGCAGTGACACAACCCTTGACGTGAGTAAGGTGAAGATTAGCGCGACGACCAGTCTAGCGATTGTAAGGAAAGACATTACGAAGGAGAGGACTGTGAAGAACGCGGTTCTACACCCAAGTCATGTACGGCATGGCCTCAAAAGCAAAGAGACGAGAGAGAGAAAGAGAGAGAGAGAGAGAGAGAGAGAGAGAGAGAGAGAGAGAGAGAGAGAGAGAGAGAGAGAGAGAGAGAGAGAGAGAGAGAGAGAGGGAGAGAGAGAGAGAGAGAGAGAGAGAGAGATCAGAAAGCAACGAGCAGATGGAATAAACAAGAGTTATATCCCATTATTGAGAATGCGCTTGGAAACATGGTTTTTTCACGTCGGCCACCAGCATAGTAGTCACCATGGGAGAAGTCCCGGTTGTTCATCGAGGAAGGTGGAATGTAGTAGGTAGGTGAATGTGTGTAGTAAGGGGGATGCATGGGAGGAGGGAGTCAGCCGATAACAGAGGATCCTAGAGGAAGGGCTGCGACATGGTGGAGATGACCAGTACTGGTGGTACTCGAGAAAGAGTCAAATGAGGAACGTTTGGCAGGAGTTGGGGACACACTGGTGGAAAAACCAAAGGCAGTAATTGTGTGTGTCCAGTGTGCCCTTATGGCAGACGTCAGGCATGCATCATTAGGCGGGTGAGGGCACATGAGGCAGAGTGACCGAGCTGGCTACAGTTCCAGCAGATAGGAGCAGAAGAGGATGAGACATGTAATGAAGATTATCTGCCACAAAACTCACTGCCAAGGCACCCCCAGTGCCAGCATCCCCTCCACGCCTGCCACCACCATGCACGCGGCCCACCCCAAGAATGACCTTAGCCACACCAACAGAGTTGCATGTGGTGCTACAGGAGAGGGAAGTGGGTGTGGAGAAGGAAGAGAGGAGGGCGGCTGCAATGACAGCATCGGTGGAGCGGTGAAAGTGCTTGTTCTGCGGGTTACTCCACCAGTCTGTGAAGCAGGTGACAGTGAACTCATATTGGATACCGCTGTCTGGGGGGCATCATCAGTGACATGTTCAGCAGCCAGAATCTCAAGCTCAGAAATGGAAACACACAGAGTGAGATCAGAGAGCTCGGGGATGATCACTGTGACAATGGATAGGCAATCTAACAGCTGACCAGGTGCTGCCTTGCCAAGGTTGTTAGGCAGCTTCAGGCTGCATGCCCAATAGGCATCATCAGTCTCATCAATGTGCATATGCAACTGATCGAACTGGATTGTCAGCGCACTTTGAGAAGCATGGCCGGTGACTTTATCGCAGCAGCTAATGAATGCATATGTACCTAGAGGGTCATCAGGTGTATAACGTGTATTATCGGTGTTGTAAGTGCCAATCTCATCAGTGAGATTGTCCGGGCGAACTGTGACGAGAGAGAAAACAACACAGGCATAATCAACAGGCTGTTGAAAAAAATGCATCACAGCAGAGGGTAATCTTAGCAGTGAAATGTAGCAACAATTCCTCGAAGACATGGTGGTGGGACAGAGATAAGGTTGCGTGTGCGAGGGCAGTTGGAGCAGCAGGCTAAGTGGCGGCAGGAGCACGTTGTGTCCCATGTGTCAGCATTTCCTATGACATACAAGCCAGTGACAGCAGTGGTTCCAGTGAGAGCAACGATAGACGCAACAGGGTTGCTTGCAGCAAGAAGGTGCTGCATCACATGTTCAGTGACAGCCTCGGCCATCTTGGTGGAGTCAACATCTTGTTAAGAATTTTTGTGCAAATGAAAGAACAAAATGTGTCTGTTGAAGCTGCTCCTGAAGCTCTGCAATGGCGGCTTCATGGTGAGGCATGATGATGAAAGAGGTAAGTGCAGCAAGAGAAGTGCAAAGAACACTTTGCAGTGCTTCCCTTACCCCAGTGGACGAGGGAAAGGGAGGTGTAGCTTGCTGCTGACATGGGCAAGCTGGGATCTGCAATAGTAACTCAATGAGAGTCCAATGTCCCCAAAAGGGATCCACACAGAGAAAGAAGGGTAGGTAGAGGACTCGCATAGTGATCACCACACGGTGGATGTGTAAGCAGCATGAACATCGGTGGAAGAAGTAGAGTAGTAGAGGTGGCGAGTACCAAGACCCACAACGGGGCAAAGACCACAAGGCAAAGGGCAGTCTTAGATACGGTAGCCGCAATGGTGTAGCTTGAAACAACCGTTTAGACAGGTGCTGTAGTCAGAGAGGTGGATGTTCTGGTGAAGACAACATATGAGAGGGTCGTGGCCCAAATGCACTGGACACCAGATGAGGCAGATGTAGCTGTAGATGTAGCAGATGTGGCAACAGCACCAGGCAAAGCGGGGATTTGGGTAGCAACATTTATAGCTGCAGAGCTGTAAATGTTCAGGCCATCCCTCCAGAGCTGTAGGGATGGCCTGTTCAAAATTGTCCTTAGCTCTGCCACCAGAAATGGCAGCGGCTGCTCGGAAGACTATGGCAGTGGCAGAAAAAGTGGGGGCAACAACATCTATAGCATCAAGAATGGCACAAGAGAGATTAACAGCCTTTGCTGCAGCTACACCCTTGTGGATCAAAGGGCTCATTTAAACGGAGCCGGCAGAGGTACGGGCTGCTACTGATCTTGTGGCTGTGACTGCTACTACTGTTACTGCGGTTTTTGCTGATGCTGTCACCATGGCGGCATCTCCAACTGCTGCTGTTGTTGTGGTTGCAACTGTTGTGGCTACTGCAGCTGTGACTCACTTCTGAAGGGATTAACAAAAGGAAGAGATGAGCCTCTTACTGGTGGTCCATGCACAGGGTCAACGCTTGGCTTGTGGTCAGGCAAGAAGCCACTGGCAGGGATGTCCTCTGAAGTGTACACCTGATCATGAATGCAGCTCTCAATATTGTGAAGGGCAGGGCTCTTATCATAGGTGAGGGCAGGATAGTGTTGGAAATGAATTCCAACATGAACAAGACAAATGAAGTGTCCCATATTGCCAGAATAATACAAATCTACCCCCTCCATGTTCTTGCTTGCCATAACTAGAAATGTATCGAGGAAGGGAATTCGGAGGAAAGTTGTCAGCCGCGGAATATGGCAGGACCCAGAAGAGAATGTTGGCTACTGCTTCTATGTGGTAGAGCGAAGGATGGAGGAGGCAAAGGCGGAGGGTATACGAGGCAGGTGGTGACAAAGAAGGGAAGATTTCCCGTGCAAGGTTTAGCAGGAGATGGAGAAAGTGCAGGCCCACATTGCAGAGAAGGGGGAGCAGAAAGCGACAAAGGAACGGCGGCACTGGGGCGAAGGAAGAAAGGACTGTGGGGTGTGATCAGCTTTGTAGTGAAAACAAAAGGAACGTGGAGGAGGAGAAGCAGGTGAGACGGAGTTCACTGGAAAAGAGAATCCATAGGAAAACATCTCAGCCGTGGATCCGCAAGTGTGGGAAAGGGGCACGGAATAGGCAAGACACGGGAGAGGCATTCAAACACCAGCAAGTTGGATGGAGGAACATGGCAAACCATGGAAGATCAGAGGAAGATGGGATGGAGGTATAAGAGGGGATTAGCTAGTAGAGGGTGAGGGATAAAGAGATATGATGTTGCAAAAGAGGGAAAAGGTTCCTATTGTATTACGCATATGTGTATAAGGGACAATACCCACGGCGACATGCCCGTGTGGAGTCCCACGTAGTATTTTAACATTCCATAGACATTAATTACTCAATTCATGTACCTTAGCATGAATATCTGCAGTCACAATTCTAACTCGCACACTCTCACTTGTCTTCCTCTGTTCCCTCTTGTTATCTATACTTCACACATTGTTTGAGTGATCCGCGGGACTTCACATGTGTCTTTGTACAGACTTGCACTGGCCGAGGAGGGACCTGAGGGATCTTGCGAAGTGGTCCAGAAGTCAGGAAGGGCTCAATGGAACGCCATCCTACGAAAGCCAAATGACCTGCACAAGGTCAAAGAGGCACGGATAGTGTGAGTATGGATCCTTCTTGTACCTCTTTTGCAGTTGTGCAATGTGCGATCATGTTATAAGTTAGGTGTACAAGTCAAGAAATAGGCCAATAGAAGGAGATCCACGGACGACACCAGTGGAATAGAGTCCCCATGTCGTGTGAGTGAAAAGAAAGTTGGGTGACATTCCGCAGAAGAAGATTGTGGATACTGGTCAACAGAGAAGTTTGATGCATAGAATTAGTGAAGGAGGGGGATCCAAGTTTCCAGGTAGGGAGAGGGTCGAAGTCTCAACATAGGTCATTCTGTGAAAACAGTGAAAGATTGAGTGGAGCTAGGTAGACACACGGATCCACCGCGAAAGTGCTCATTGTAGTAGGAGTATTCCGTGGAGGATAGTGAGGTAGGAGAGGTAGCGGTAGAAAAGAAAAGGTGGAAGATCTTGGGATAACAATGTTAAAGGTCCGTTTAGTGTGGAGATTTTCCTACTCCTTGTCTAGCGAAACTTCACTCGGAACCTTCAGATTCAGTCGTGTATGTCAAATTCTATCTATATCCACCATGATGTGGGGTGCATCACCAAGTCCATGGGACGGCCTACAGTTAGATACTGGCTGCCGGGGCGTGCTTAGACTGTTCAGGTTCCAGTGTGTGGAAGTTCTTGAGTAGGCAAGAAACCACAGGAGCATTCCGAATTGGGTGATGGCAAGGAGCAAAGAATTTGCACCTCGAGTTGGCTAGAGGAGCAATTTTGGCGAACTCAAAACAGTCCCGCACCAGGCATGGAGGACCTGATCAAACTAGAGAGCTTAAACAGTGGTTGCAATGGGGCTTCACGTAGACCCCGCCACGCACAATAGCATTCGGCGCTGAACGATACCAACCAAGAACGCTTTTGGCAGGTGAGCAACATGGTCAAATTTCTGGCGGAAGCCCTACGACAGGTAGCCAAACAGGTGTATCGGCATGGTACTTTACGGCGGCGTGCCCTGGATCAGGGCGGAGAAGGGCATCTGGAGGAACCAGCAGTCCTTTTAGAGTCCCAAGGGAACAGGAGAAAGGAGCAATGCAACCTGGTGGGGACCCACCTCCACAGATCTCTGCATCCCTTGTACAACAGTTACATCATCAAATGAAAGGGGTATAGCAGGAACGATCACTAGCTCCATTGGCTCCTGCGATCCTCGCTCCGGCGATCCAGCACCAACAGTGGGAGGAAATGCCACAGGCTGGTGGGGACCCCTTTTTGCAAGCTTTCGCATCCCCAGGATCTCAGACAGGGCAGCAGAGCGACGCGGTGCAGCATGGCAAAGTGTCAACCCTATACTCTCCTACACCTCCCACCTCTGCTTTCTAGAAACAACCGCCAGCAGCAACGATGCCGCCAGGCAGGAATCTCCTCTCGCAAGATTCCGCCCTCCCGGCGCACCAAATGGAACAATAGATGAACTTAACATAGGAGGGCGAGGAATTGGTCATGCCAGCCACCGCGGTGTCCATCCCTTTCAAGCAACGGCCAACAAAATCATTGTAGGAGGGTATGAGTCCAGTTTTGCAAGCCCCTATCCTCATGACATGTCGACGTGAGTGCCAAGTGAACGCAATGGAGCAAGGCGGAATGCCGTCACCGTCATCCCCCAAATTCCCAGTTCACAACTTGCAGCAACAGTAGACAGGAGCAAGGCTGAAGAGTGGGAGTAATGTTCCACAGAACACCACCATCCAGACATATCAGACGTAGCATGAGGCAAACACGACGAATCGAAAACCTTCTGGGCCCCCTCTCCCCACTTCAACATCACACCATTGTTAGCTAATAAGCTAACCACCTCTAGTAGAGAAGCCGCGAAACCAAAAATTTCACAAAGGTTCTTACACCTTCTTCCTTTGTCAACATGTGTCATGCACCCTAAAATTATTTAGGTATACACTTCACCTTAAAGAGTACTAATGTCTCAGCATTACATCTCAAGAAGAGCTCAAGTCGTCAATACGCAAGAGAGAATCAAGAAAGCGTTGATTGATCGGCATGTAAGAGAAGTCCTTTTATAGCTGTCTGTCCAGACCTAGAACTCAAAAGCGCATTCCTGGAAAGTGGCCTGACCCAGCCACTCACTTATAGACTTGAGTTGTGGGCTTGACACATCAGCATCCAAGTGTCAAGGTAACAGACCAACCATGCAACCTCCAAAAAGCTACAAGCTTTCTCTCTTGGGAGTTGCCATAACAAACAAGATGTGCATGGGGCAAGAATTGAACCCACAACCTGTAATTGGGCCAAATTGACAGAATGGCCAAGTTAACCACTCCTCCACATGGTGTACTCATAGGTCATATCTCACATGACACGGAGCATAGTTGAGTCACACTACAACGGATTCAGGGGTCATACCTCCACAAGGGGCAGAGCATTCTTGATCTGTCCTTAACACTGAACAAGGGGTAAAAATATGCAACAAATGTCTCTCTCGTACCTTGCATCAGTGAACATCATAATTATTTATCACTTGCGTTAACCATGTCGATACCTTGCCTGTCCGCCTGGTGGATCCTTGTCGAGTGGCTTTGTAAGCATGTCAGCCCGGTTCACCTTAGTAGCGACATACTCAAGCTCCAGTGTCTGCTTGTAGACCAAGCTCCGAGCATAATGGTAGACAATCTAGATGTGTTTTGTGTTCCTCGATAGGACGGGATTCTTAAACATGTCAATCCTGCTCATGTTTTCAATCTTGATGACCACCGCCATTGCTTGTGGTGCCCTCATCTCAGAAAGCAACCTTCGTAGCCACTACATCTCTTGACACACCTTAGCCAAGGCGATGTACTCAGCTTCAGCTGTTGACAGAGATATGCATTCCTACTTGCGACTCGCCCAACTGACTGCACCTCCATTCAGCATACACACGAAACCGGAGGTAAATTTTCTATCGTCGATATTCCCTTCCCAATCAGCATCGGTGTAGTACATAAGACGGAGTGATGCAGGTCCAGCAATGCCTCCAAACTGGAGCCCCACATGTCACGTCCCCTTAAGGTAGCGCATGATGCGCTTCACAGCCTACCAGTAAAGTGGACCAGGATTGGCCACAAACAGGCTCACCAGCCCAATAGCATGGGCTATATCTGGTCAGGTGGTGACTATGGAATACATCAGAATGCCCACTACATAGTGATATCGGATGCCCATCATTTCAGTTTTCTCTGCTTCGTTGGATGGAGACATGGAGGAGGAGATCTTGCACTCTGAGCTCTTGGGTTTGCTGGTAGGCTTACAATCTGCCATGTCATATCGTTTGAGGATGGAGTCTATGTCATTTTTCTGGTTCAGGTTGATGGTACCTACTGCTCTATCATTCTTGATGGCGATTCCAAGGTAGAAGTCAAGAGGACCCATGCCCTTCATCTCAAATCTGCTACTGAGCTGCCCCTTGAGATCATCTACAACCGCGTTGAAGAAGAGCATAGAATGAGATCATCGATGTACAAGGCGACCAACATGGTCCCTTTGTCTCTCTTATGCACATACATGCTAGGGTCGTTGTCGCAATGCATGAAGGAATCCGTAGCCATGAATGTATCCATCTCCTGGTACCAAAGTTTTGGTGCTTGTTTTAGCCCATAGAGTGCCTTCACTTATCTGTACACCTTGCCCTCGAGAGCATCAACCCCTTCTGGGACCTCCATCAATGCCTCCTTGTCAAGTTCTCCATAAATAAAGGCTGTCTTGACATCCATCTAGCAGACGTCTATGTTCCCAATAGAAGCAATAGAAAACATTGACCGGATGGAGGCCAACGTCACAAGTGTAGCAAAGGTCTTATCGTACTCTCTTCCAGGCCGTTGAGAGAACCCCTTTGCTACCATCCGTGCCTTGTACTTGTCTATCTTGCTGGCCTGTTTCCTTTTTACTTTCAGCACCCACTTGGACCACAAAACGTGAGCCCCAGCAGGTCTGTCCACCTGCACCCATGTCCCATTCTCCTCAATGGAGCTGAGTTCACTGTGAATTGCTTCATCCCACTCCGCTTTGTCAGGCTGCATGAGTGCCTTTGCGACAGACGTTGCCTCCTCTAGAACCATAAAAGAATAGTTGAAGCCTGTCCATTCACCCCTATCTGCGTCGTAATTCTGTCGATGTACTTTGAGGCGTGAACTGCTCCTTGGAATTGTTGGCTATTACTGTTCATGTGGAGGCTGGAGGTCTGCTTCATCGTTAATGATGGGAGAGGCATCCTCCTCGTGGTCTGGAGGATCAGATACGTCAGAATCAGAGTCTGATTCCTCTGAGTCATCTTCATGAGCTCCTCTCCCATGCCATCGTGCTGGTGCTTCGTCTCCCTCCTCAAGGAGAGTGAGCCACTCTCCCTGTTTTAGAGTGTTCTCAAGTTTCAGAAGCTCTCCCTTACTCATGGACCTTTTGTCAAATCCACGTCTTTGCTGCAGATGACCTTCTTGGCTCCTTGGTCCTATATTCTATAAGCTTTATGGACAATTTCATAGCCAATGAAAATACAC
This sequence comes from Penium margaritaceum, assembly GCA_023375785.1. Lineage (NCBI taxonomy): Eukaryota > Viridiplantae > Streptophyta > Zygnematophyceae > Desmidiales > Peniaceae > Penium > Penium margaritaceum. The sequence goes on from SZWC01016058.1 coordinate 37,780, forward strand.
TTTTTTGTTCTTACATCGAGCTTTTGAGGTCCCTCACCGGCCTGGACCTTGGCAAAACTGGTGCAACCAAACACCTTGAGATGGGAGGCGTCCAGCTTCCTACCTGATCATTCTTCTTGAGGCGTCTTCAGCTACTGTGTCTGCTTCTTCTTGCCTCTCCTTCACAGAGCTGCTGTAGGTGTGAGGTTCACAAGATGAGTAGTCGTACATGCTGCTTCAGCCCAGAACCTAGGAGGCAGCTTGGCGTCAAAGAGCATGCACCTTGTCATGCCCAGGAGCGTCTGGTTCATCCTCTCTGCTACGCTGGTGCTTTGAGGTGAGCAGGGAGTAGTTTTTTGGTGTTCAATATCCTACAAGATGAGCCACTCCCACAGGCTTTGTACTCTCCTCCATTGTCTGTCCTAAATACCTTCACCTTCTTTCCACTCTATCAGTCAGCCATAGCGACAAAGGTATGCAGATTCTCCTTCAGCTCATTTTTCTTTTTAGGAAAGTATATCCAGACCTTGTGGTTGTTTTCATCGATTCATGTGAGGAAATATCTGCTGCCTCCATTGGACGGTATGCGAAAGGGACCACACATGTCAAAGTGGATGAGGTCAAGGGGTGTGAGAGCACGCGTGCCATTGTGCTTGAAGGGTTTATGTTTCGCCATGTTTTTGGAGGGATGGCGCACACAAGATCCCGGCTCCCTTCGCCTCATTGCCTAGCTTTATCCCATGCACTAGCTCGTACTTTCCCATGAGCAACAATGTGCGATGAGCCACGTGCCCAAAGCGCATGTGCCATAGATTCTCGGAGGATGTGAACAGACTAGAATGAACAGCCCCAGTGGCTATATTTTCTTGCAATTTTGTTGCTCAATATTCTGCTGCCAATGCTTCCGCTACTCCAACATGTCCTTCATCATCCGAATCTACATCGCTGCTCTTCTCATCATCACTCCCGACCAAAGATTCAGCCATTGATGTTGTCGTTTTGGTTTGCATGACGTAGAGTCCATCAACGTGAGGAACCTATGCAACAAGCTTCTTGGCAGAGTAGGAGATGTTGATGTCCTTGGTAGGGACTATCACCGCTTCCTTCTCTGAAAAGACCACTTTCATGCCATGGTCGATTATCTTAGAGACGAAGAGCAGGTTGGCTATGAAGGAGGGAAAGTAGACCACCCCCTGTAGCTTGAGGTTGGAGTCTCCACCGTTGACACCCACTGTGACCAGCTTGTAACCAATCCCCTCAGCTGCCTCAACCTTGCCGTTGGCAACTCCGACTTTCTTGTTGCATGGAGCAAGAGAGATTAAGTCTATCTTCTTATAAGTGGTGTTCGTTTTCTTGCCCAAGTCTCAGGCCATAGGCTCCTGGCCTGAGTATCGCCCTCCCTTTGTTGGAGGCACACTCAGCCATCAAGCTTGTGGGATCCTTCCCACCATTTCCCCCTCGTCATTCATCCCCGTCTCCTCCCTCTTTCTTGGGTGCCCGGCAATCTTGAGCCCAGTGTCCAGCCTTGCCACAGTTATGGCAGTTTCCTTGGTGCTTTGCATGCCTTCTACCATTGCCAGTGCTATTGTCTTCCTTTCACCTAGAGGAGGAGGCATTGCAGAAGGTGTCGCTGCTCTGTGAGGCAAAGGCATCCATGTTTCCTTCACTACTACTGTAACGCATGGCTTCATTCAGCACATACTCGGAGAAGGTGGTGTCGGAAAATTGATCTTCAGTCCACCCTCCAATCACTGTGATCATAGGATCCAAGCTTTCTGGCAGCTTCATCAAGAAAATCATGGCCTGCATATCAGATTTCAGGTCCCATCCCATGCCGGTGGCTTGTTGCAAGAGCATCTCAAACTTTTGCATGAAGGCGGAGACATCCTCCGCTTCACCAAGCCTCATGCTCATGAGGCTTTGTAGAATGAAGAGGCGGTTGGTGAGGAGGACTGAAACACCTTGCCGAGTTTGGCGTATGCCGCGACTGCAACTGTACAACCGTTGATGTGTGGAAGGACTAAGGGTTGTATGGAGGACACAAGAATGGCAAGAGCCATCTTGTTGAGCTTGACCCATGCCACAAGGTCAGCACCCTCCTCATGGTACTGGGATAGTTCCGTCATAATATCCTAGTAGATCTCTATCATCCATGATGATCCCAAAATGCCACTTTAGGATAGGTGAATGATTCCCTCGTTCCCCTGTGCTTTCCATCCCTACAACTACAACTGTTATAGCTGCTAAACCTGTTTTTTATGCCGATGTGCTTGTGTTTGAGGCCGTTGTAGGCTGTTGGTGAGAAGAGGTAATTGCTTCCCCTGTTCACTTTGGCCATTGTAAGCAGATGTAGGCTGATGTAGGCTGATATCAGCTCCCAAGGCGGAAAGGTGCAGATGTATTGCATTCCCCTCCTGTTGATGTTGACTTGCAAACAGAGAAGCTGGGTGAGTGAAGGCGCTCTCATTGCTTGTGACTTAGCGGTTGCGTACATGAAACTTCTCTGACCAGAGACGTGGGCCCATAACCCTTTATTAACTACTGAGCTAACCACCTCTAGCAAAGAAACCGCAAAACCAAAAAGCTCACAAAGCTTTGTACACCTTGTTCATTTGTTTACATGTGTCATGCACCCCAAACATAATCAGGCATAAACTTCACCTTCAAGAGTACTAATGCCTTAGCATGACACCTCAAGGAGAGCTCAAGTAGTCAATACACAAGAGAGCATCAAGAAATGGTTGATTGATGAGCATACAAGACAAGTCCTTCTATAGCTATCTATCCAGTCCTAGAACTCAAAAGCACATTCCTGGGAAGTGGCCAGACCCAGCCACATCACCAGTAGACTTGCGTTGTGGGCTTAACACATCAGCATCCCAGTGTCAAGGTGACAGACCAACCATGTAGCTTCCAAGAAGCTACAAATTTTCTTTCTTGGAAGCTCCCATAACAAAAAAGATGTGCATGGGGCCAAGATTGACCTCATGACCTCTCACTTGGCCAAATCAACAAAATGGCCAAGTTAACCACTCACCCACGTGGTGTCCTCGCACGTCATATCTCGCATGAGGCAGAGCATAGTTGAGTCACACTACAACGGATCCAGGGGTCATACCTCCACAAGGGGCAGAGCAAACCCTGATCCGTCCTACAACACTGAACAAGGGGCCAAAACATTCAACAACCACCTGGGGGTGATTCAGCCTAGCGAGACTTTAATGCCCGGCTTACTGGAGTCACTACAGAACTATCCAGGACCCTTACAACCAACTCAGCAAAAAGAAATGCCCACCTTGGACGGTGCTCCCCCCGACTTCCGACTTCTCATTCCAACACTATCTCATCTCAGTGTAAGGATTTTACCAACAAGGAACAACATTCCCAAGGTCTTCTGCCCCCAGCGAATCTTTGTCACCATCTCTGGGCCACCACTTGTTGGAGATCCCAGCACAGACTAGGATTCTGAGTGGATATGAGCATCAAAGAGTATCCTCGTATCCATCCCTACACCCAGGGATGGAGCTGAACCTCATCTGCCCGCTACAGCAGACCACGTCCATGCCCATGATATGAAAACAAACCCACCAGTCTCCCCAACACACCAGAGGAAAACAACAATAGCACCCAAGCTCGCCCTAGTGCACGGGCTTCCCTCACACAGTGCCTCCAGCTTCTATAATGCATCCGACGGGAATATTTCTCCCACAGCAACAGCAAGCGGGTCCCGCTCTTGGTACCGCTGCACCATCCCATCCGTGGCCAGCGAGTTTGGCCAATCCGACAACTCAGGCTCCTTCAAATCCGAGTGGATCCGCGTTCACCGCTTCCCTTCAAATAGGTCAGAGCTGGACCTCTCCTTATCAAACTTACCAGACACTCCCATATCAGAGCCACGTCTTCGCCCATCCTGCGGGTTGAATTTCCCATCCTCACAGCATCCGAGTCCGATGACTCCAACAGTCCACTTATCCCGACAACACTCCTCGCAACCGGGACAAGGGGTACAGACGGCACCACGGACCATGCGCATTGGAATACCTCCACAGAGACGTCCACAGGGACAACCGAGTGGAACTCCGGCCATCCACCCGTATGTGCAGCAGGGCAATGTCCATGCAGGAACACCGCACCCAAAAAAGAGCCAGACTCTCCAATATCAATTCGCCCAGCAGTCCCACTCCAGCCACTATTGTAGCTTGGACACACAGCAGGGCTCCGCACCATCCATGTAGAGCATGTCCCACCATACCGAGCAGAAATCCACTGGAACAATCCCAGCTGGGGCTTGGTCAGCCAGCAGCCGCAACAACTGCTGGACATGCGACTCACACGGCCATCCACCTGCCAATTCCCCTTCCGGCCCTCGGGCTCGAGTTCAGATTCAGATCATCGCCGGTGCAACTAACCGCAGCATGTTTCTCCTTCCACAGACTCTGCACATCTTCCGTGGATGGACGCCATCACACGGGTATGAGGGGAGGACCCTTGATAGAGGATCCACCATATTTCCTTGCATGCTACCACCGGGCGCATCCCCCGTTGACCTCCTGCAAGAAACGACAGAACTGTACCTGTAGGGAGCTGCTCCGGATTGGTACAATGTGTAGAAACCCATGACCACCTACAAAAAAATTGGCAATTCCCTCATTCTGCCGTTCAGACCACTTACCACGGAGGAAGCCTTATCCAAGATAGAGAAGGGTTTAATGCAACCAGAGATGTCTTGCTCTCGTAAAAAAATTCCAAAATCCCAAAAGGATAGGGTCAGTCGCTTTGGGTGCTTCTGCAAAATCTCATCCGCACACTCCCTGATAAGATCAGTACACACATGAATCTACGAAAGTAGTGAAGTTTGCAGGAGGCTACAGCCGACACGACGGACAGATATGAGCAGCTCCGTAGCACGAAGCAGCAAATATTGTCCACCACAACAGTGGCCAGTGGAAGGGGTGGAGCACAAGGGTAAGAAATGTGTGTTCAGGTATGGTAATGGATGACGATGAGACGACCAAAAAAATACCCGCCAGAGCAGGAACAACAGTGGATTGATGCTGCACGCGCAACTGAACTTGTAGGATGGATCTTGTGCGAAGCTATACACGTCCAATGTGGCCTCCGATAGAATGCAGAAAGGCAGGACGCCATCTCCCAGGAGGCAAATGATGCACGATTGGTGTGTTCTCGTGCTACCCGTGAAGCTGCAGCAGCTGCCAATTCACAGGAACCAGCTCCCATGGACCAAATCACACCTTCAGCATTCCAGTACATGCTACCTCTCTTCCCCAACATCCCAATCAACCCCGCAGATGCTCTCCCCGATTTTCCAGTAACCACTATCTCTTTCCTCGAGTATCTACAACTCCATCTGGAGATTTCAACAGAAGTGGACAACTGTTTCCGTAATGCCGATCCTCGCCTTGCTTCAGTGCGAATTCAACTCCGATGTGAACAGGTGGTACTTGTGGACACGTAGAACACCAGGAAGGTCAAACCAGCAAAAGAGACCCATCTTTCCCTCAATGAATTTGACTGGGGATAGGATTCCCAACCCGTGGAGCCCCCACGAAGGGACAGTACCTACTACAAGGTTGTGTGCTACATAGTCTAGATCTTGGGTGAAAAATTCCTGGCCATCATTGATACAGGAGCAACACACAGAGCCATTGCCCTCCATCTCACCGGAGTGGGATGAGAAGACCGAGTGCTACCCACACACACCGTCTTCAACAACACATTGGGCAGTTTTGACACAAGAGAGGGTGAAGTGTGGAACCTCCCAGTACAGATTGGGACCCTGCACGAAGCCCTAATAATCCAAGTCACTTGTGCATGCACCTATGACATGCTCATTGGCACTGATTACCTTGTCCTTCGACGAGCCAGCCTCATCTTCAGCCTGGATGCAATACAACTCATCTTGACGGATGGTGATAAAGAGTATGCACTCATCATTGTGGCCCCGCAAATGACACTCCCATTCACAGCCACCGCGAACATCTCTCACATGGGAACACAGTGGGTGAATGACCATGCGCGATATCTTGCACTTTCACCACTTCTACAACAGGAGTCTGAGTCATTTGCAGGGAAGGAGGTGTTACCCAGAATCATAGAGCGACGGCCTGGTGAAATTCCGTGCACTGGGGAAGGCATTGCTGATGAAGGTCTAGAAGCCTTCACAAAATGGAACAAGTACCTGGTAGAAGCAGAAATAGTACCACCCGCTATGGAAGTGGAGACCTGCACAACACTCCTCAGTTATTGGAAGCAAGGATAGTCAAGAATGGGCAGCGGATATGACGAGGATGATGAGGAGCTGTTTCCCCCCCCCCCAACCTCCACTTAAGTCGGCTCCGCCACGTCCTTTTGAGTAAATGCTCCACGAGCGCTTAATCCTCGAGCAACGTCAACAAGTGTGGAACCTGTTAATTCAGCACTGAGAAGTGTTTGGGGAGAAACATCGGAGATTGGCGCGGTTGACGTATACCACATCATTAATATGGGAAAAGCCCATTCCATGAAGAAAAACCTTCATCGCATCCTCCCTGATCAGCAGCAGATTGTATTGGATGGTTCCAAGGAGCTGAAAGAGCAAGGAGTCATCATCCCGAGCAGTAGCCCATGTGGGCCAATTTGGTCATTTTGGGGAAGCCGGATGGAATAAAGCAGTTTTGTGTTGAATTCCACGATCTCAAATGCATCACAGAGGAGGAAGCCTATTTGATGCCGCTGATTGTCAACATATAGGGGAGAACAAGGGTTGCAGTTATTTTGAAATGTGGATGTAAAATCCGCATTTCACATAATATCCATGCACCCGGATTCCATTTTAAAAACCGCATTCGTCACTCCTGACGGGCTCTATGCGTTTACATGCATGCCCTTTGGACACATTTCAACATGTCATGGATGCTACCCTCCGCCATCTTCTCAATGTTAGCTGCTACATCGACGAAGTTTTGGTCGCTATGCAATCCTTTAATGAACTTCTCTCCTCATTGAATGGTGCTTTTACAACACTCCAATGTACGAACCTAAAGTTAAAGCAGCCAAGTGCATCATCAGTGTGGAACAGATGGAGGTCTTGGGATTCATTATGAGCGCGAAAGGTATCATAACCAATCCCGAGAACATCGCGACAGTCAAAGAATGAAGACAACCCATATCTGCACGACAAGTGAAGATTTTCCCCAGCTTTGTTTTCTTCTACCATCTTTTTCTCCGCAACCATGTGGAAATTGTCCGCCCATGGAAGCAATTAAATCACTAAGATTTGAAATTCCTCTAGAGACTACATGCCAACAAGCATGGGAGGAGATCAAGCTTCGCCTCATTACAGCACATATACTAGTGTTCCCCGACTTCAAGCTCCCTTTCTTTATCATGAAGAATTGGCCGTGATGCAATGGGATCTATCCCATCTCAAGAGGTAGAACAAAAGATCCAACGAGTTATCTCATGTACCAGCCGAGCTAAAAAACGTAGAAAGCAAGTATCCACCTGTCAAGGATAAATGTGTTGCCATACTCTGGGCACTCAGCCACTTCCGTGACTACATCATGAATGGCAAGTGGTTCATCATCTACACCGACCACCAGGCCCTGCATTGGCTGCTCACAATGCAGAATCGCAAAGGCATTCTCGCCAAATGGGCACTCACACTCCAAGGTTACAACCTGTGCATCCTGTACCACCCCGCATTGGCCAATCGCCATGCAGATGCCTTAATTCGCCTTCCACGTGAAGGATGGCCCGACCCCACGCCATCTTCTGACAACCAAGCTTCTGCACCACTGGAAGTCCCACCGCCAGTAGTGGAATGTGCATGGGAGGGGGTTGCACCCGATTTCAACCCAGACAAAAAACTTTGATGCGCATGTCATTGGAAAGGATCGAACTAACAAGTTGTGGCACATGATGTATTGACTTGCTTGCTATGCTACTTATGCATGCCATGAGGTACGAACGTAATTTATTAGTGAAAATATTTAAGAACCAGCCTCACTTCACCCATGCGCTTAGATAATGCACAGATATGAAAAAGGTTCACCTCCCGCATTGAACCATGTTGGTAATAGGATTGAGACCCAAGCGGTCATGTCAGCCTTCAAGTTACATCTCATGAAGTGATTTTTGTCACATGCATCTGACTAGAGAAGAAGCATTTTTGTCCTCATCTGATGGATGTTACTAAAGATGTTCATTCCTTTGAGGTGACCCAACTCATTCTATACATTGTATCATCCTATCGTTGTACGGCCCTGTTCACTGTGTCTTCCATCCGCCATTCCTTTCTTGCTCATTTTTTGCTAGCCATTCTTCTGCAGCTCTTTACTGTGCCACTCTGCTCCTTTCATCAGCTTTGGAATGCATCTATGCATGCATATTACATTTTCTTCATGTGCGCTTGTGTACTTTGCACTCATGCACTCTTGTAGCTCCATGCTTTTGATACTTCTTTCTACTCTCGTCACTCTATCGGACTTTGGCACGCTGCATTTGATTCCACTTGCTCTTGAACACATATGTTCTGTACATCTACTTCTTTTGAAATGGTGTTAGATATTCAGGGAAGAACACCTAGTACCACCTGGCCAATTCATCATGTCTTCTTGAGCATCACAACCTCGTAGTGTGATTGCTTCCTCTACCTCATCCCGACACCGCTTCTGCTGCCCACATCGGCTCTCTTCATTTCATCTTGCTCCCTTAGCTGCAACATTGACTAGCGATCACTGATCTGCCATAATTGGAATGATGAGGTCAACACTGACTCAATCCCTCGGATAATCTGAGCTCTCAATAATGGTTCAGATCCTGTACCTAGCCATCTTGACCAACGGATCTCCTATCACTCGACCACTATAATCATTACTCAAGCTATCCCCTAATGAAGTGACAGAAGTCACCCTCGTCTGGCTAGCAGAAAGAAGCCATTGCTTACACCAATCTTGTCATGTTCTGTCGTATATACGGATGGTATTCATTCCCTAAAGGTTTGACCCAGAAAATCTCTACCCATCATGTTCGCCTTTGGTTCTACGGTATCACCATCATATCTCCGCTTTGCTTACTTCTCCCTCATTCCTTCTTTTTCATTCACCCTCCTCTCTCGCCTTTGCAACTCTTCTCTCTGTCACCCTCGCTCATCCGCTCAACTCTGATTATTACATCTGGAGTGCCTTCGCGACTCCAACATTCTATCACCGTGCCAGTTTCTAGTCTCCTCTATAGCTCTGTGTCTTGGTTCCTTCAACACCTTTATCAATGCTTGTGCCAAACTCGTTTTACCACACAGCTGTTTGCTTCTTTCATCACTCTCCTGTACTTCCACATGTTGCATTGTTTCTTCCTGCTTCTACCGTCATCCGCTTCGCTTGCTTCATTCTTCTGACATGGTATCAGAGCCTCAAGCAACATCGCCTGGTATCCAGTGACCAAGTCATTGCTTCACTGCTTTTTTTTGCCTGCATTTTGTCTCTTTCACCGCCTCATCAGCAGCTGATGTCAACAACATCGCCACAACCGCTCCTCAAGCTTCGTCCGTTCTCATCACCGTGACATAGCCCTGTGTCTAAACACACGCCCGTGACAATTTCTAGTGCTCCTTAGCCGCAAACGACAAATGGCATCTCTCGAAGCGTTCTTTGCCGCCATCTTTGACGAAGCTTCATGTTGTCTCCAGCTCCTAGCCTCTGTCAGTGTGCATTGTCTTCCACTAATTTTCTCCTCTGCAGAATCTGCACTCCTGCTTCTCGACCACCCCTCCTGAAGAATCTCATGACTGTGTGGCATAGTCACCTCTGTGTCGCCGCCTCCCCCCTAGTAGTGCCCTCTATGTCTCGTCCCTCTCCAACCGCCGCATCTCCTCCATCCTTCTTCATCTGTTTCATCTACATCAAAAGCCACCTCAGCCATCCTTCCCTTGTCCTCTCCACGTCATCCTCCCAAACTGCCCTCTTACACCACTCTACACAAGTAGGATGCTACTTGGCATCAGGACATCAGAAACCACCAGTCTTCCTACTCATCAGTCTTGAGCCAACTGGTGGAACAAGACGTCACTCCGGTGACATCAGTGAATGTTCCTGATTCCTCAATATCTCCTTCTTGTGCTCCTCCTCCACTAAATCAAAATTCTCATTAGTGTCACAGCATCAGACACCACGAGTCTTCTTGCTCGTCGTTCTCAAGCCAACTAGAGGTACAAGCCATCACTCCTCAGACACCGGTGGAACTCTCTGTTTCCTAAGCCTTCTGTCCCTTCTCTCCTTTGTCGCATCTGCTCCATCCACCTCTTGGTCTATTTCTTCTTCTCATCTTCCATCCTTCATCCTCATCCTTAGTCCTACTCATCTTCCTCATAAGCCTCATCAGCTTTGTCATCCTCTTTATCATCTTCATTATCAATCATCATCTTTCAGTGCATGTGGTTTCGCCCCTGTACCCAGTTCCTCATCAATCGGTTGCTTTCCACTGTCATCATCATCATCTATCGCTCAACAATTGGATCCGCCGGGTCAAACCGCCAATCTCGTAGTGCCACGCGGCTCGCCCCTATGCGCAGAGCATCTATCATCCTCCACCGCTGTTTATCATCATCCGCTATCATCCCTCTTGATTGACACTCGGAGCCGCCCAGTCAAACCGCCACTTTGGACGTGATTTGCATCCACACCATTCTCTTCTTTACACACCCTACTCAACTCCTGAATTCCCAGCAGTTCAATACCATTTCCATCACTATTACCATCATCTTCTGAGGGACCATGCCTAGGAGAATTACCTCTCCACGGTATCCCCTTTGAACATCATCTTCGTAAAGGACCCTGCCTTGGACACCCTTGATGAATCAACGGTTCCTCTCGGCACTTCCAGGACTTGAACAAACCATGAGTAACAGTTAAGCTCTGGCCTTTCTTCGTTTTCAACCATCAATGAAGCCGATCTTCTTTGTTGACTGTTCCACACCAAGCATGCTACTAATTGAACTCTTACTGAACCTAGGAAGACATCAACTCCCATAGTTCAATCTCTGACAGGTACTCATTGGTCTCCTCAAGTCAATTTTCCTTCTTGATACAGATTAGGAAGAAGATCTCGTAAAAGAGACCCTCACCCTCACTACCCTACTGCTTTATGATTTTGTTATTGAATACTTATTGTGAAATGATGACTTCTCTTATTCAGCAACAATGTAATTTTTTTGGGGGCTGAAACGAATACAGTTTAATAATCGTTGTCATGTCACTTTAAGTGCTCAGAGGTTGGGTAATCTAGGCTTGTTGGTCGGTTTTCTATCTCAATTTTACGCTATTTTGCTCATGTTCAGTGATTTGGTCCGGTTCTGAACAGCATTACTTGCACGTCATGTGGTCAAACATCGTGCGCAAGAGAGAGAGAGAGAGAGAGAGAGAGAGAGAGAGAGAGAGAGAGAGAGAGAGAGAGAGAAAGAGAAAGAGAGAGAG
>SZWC01016059.1:21109-38125 GCA_023375785.1 Penium margaritaceum
CCCCCCCCCCACTAGTGTAGAACTTGTCACTCAGCTAACCGGCCAATCAGAAAATACTCCTAGACTTATTTTCTGACAGGCAGGGTTTTTACGGTGAGCCCTGCTAGACGTCCGACAGCCTAAAACCCTGCACCATGTAGAGCTCCTCACCCTCCAGTGAGCCATGGAGAAAAGCGTTGCGCACGTCCATTTGATGCAGCTCCCATTCATGTTGGGCAGCCAGGCTGAAGAGCAATGGGTTAGTTGAAAACCGGCCAACTGGGGCAAAGATCTGGTCGTAATCGGCCCCTGGGATCTGGGCAAACCCCTTGGCTGTGAGAAGGGCCTTGTACTTGTCCAGGGACCCGTCAGGTTTCCACTTGCGCCGAAAGACCCACTTTGCACCAAGCCTTCCGACCTGGAGGAAGGTCGACGAGGTCGTACACGTGGTGCTGTCGGATGGCAGCGAAACGCAGGCCGCTGCCTGCGTTTCGTTGCGTCCCGGTGTGCGGCCTCAAGAGAGGCTCGTTCATGGTGCAAGGTGGCTGGGTCTTCCAGGCGTGCTGTGGAGCGGACTGAGAGAGCGTGTGCATCTCGAGCTCCACGTGGGATGCGCTCAAGTGCAGCCACGACGGCGTGCCGATGCTTGTGATGAAGCATGGCGTAGCCCAGTGCGGAGCCCGGGTGAAGGTCTGCAATGATGGCCAAGGTAGTAATGCCGAGGGCCTTGATCCCAGGATCCCCACTCACGACCGTGGGAGTTGAAGAGACACATGGAGCTACAGGGGGCCGAGGTACCACGAAACGCGATGCCACGGTTTGCGCGGTCACCGACGGCCTGGGTTGGACACTGCCGCCTGGGCCACGTGTGTAGTGTGGCAGGGCAGGAGATGGCACTGAGTCCGACGGGCCAACGGAGGCGGACGGGGCCGCTGGCCCGGAGGGGCCAGCGGATGCAGCCGGGGCTGCTGGCCCGGAGGGGTCAGCGGACGCTACTGGGGCTGCTCGCCTGGAGGGGCCAGTGGACGCGACTGGGTGTGCTGGCCCGAAGGGGTCAGCAGACGCTACTGGGGCTGCTGGCCTAGAGGGGCCAATAGACGCGACTGGGTGTGCTGGCCCCGAGGGGCTAGTGAACGCGACTGGGGCTGCCGGCCCGGAAGGGCCAGTGGACGCGACTGGGGCTGTCGGCCCGGATGGCCAGTGGACGCGACAGGGGTTGCTAGCCTGGAGGGGCCAGTGGACGCGACTGGGACTGCCGGCCCGGAGGGGCCAGTGGACGCGAGTAGGGTTGCCCGCCTGGAGGGGCCAGTGGACGCCACTGGGGCTGCCGGCCTGGAGGGGCCAGTGGACGCGACTGGGACTGCCGGCCCGGAGGGGCCAGTGCATGCGACTGGGGTTGCTGGCCCGGAGGGGCGAGTGGATGTGTCATCTGGAAGCGGCAGGACGGAGGACGGACTCACCACTCCCCCACGCGATGAGATAGACACAGATGAGCCGGAGCGAATGAGGTCGTGGGGAAACCGGTCCTCGAAGAAGAGGGCATCGCGAGACTCGACGATGCAGTGTTGGGATGGATCCCAGAAGCAACAGGCTTTGGACTGACGCGAGACAACGAGGAAGGTGTAGGGACTTCCGCGGGGGGCGAGCTTGCAGCCCTGCAGCGGGGCGGGCAGCCACACAGTGGCCACGTAGCCCCAGACGCGAGCTAGGCGGAGGTCAGCGCGCTGACCGTACCAATGCTTGTACGGCGTGGACTGGCGAGGAAGGGGACCGCGGGGAGTCCGGTTCCAGACCCATTTCATGTAGGCCATGGCTTCAAAATAGAAGCCATCGGAGAGACCTGACTCGACCCGCATGGTGTGGACGGCGTCGGCCATGGTACGGTTCTACCGTTCGGAGACATCGTTCTGGGTGGGTGTGTAGGGCGCACACGTCTCATGATGGATGCCGCGGGAGGCGAGAAAGGTCGTGGTCTTGCCCATGTACTCATCACCGCGATCGGAGCGAAAGCGGCAAAGAGAGCGACCACTCTCGCGCTCCGCAAGAACAAGCCATTCTTGGATGGCGCGGGCGACATCGCTTTTCTGCCGAAGGCAGAAGACCCAGCGGTAGCAAGAATAGTTGTTAGTGAGGGTGACATAACGGCCATGCTCTCTGACGGACTCGGTGGGAAGAGGGTCCATCACGTCAGAATGGACCAGGTCGAGAGGGGCGGAAGCACGGGAGGAAGACAAAGGGTATGTGGACCGGTGCATCCTGCCCTGAGCGCAATCAGTACACACTGTGGGGCATGGGAGAGGGAAAGTCTCCGGGTCAAGGCCCTTGGCCGGCTGGGTGCGGAGCATGCTATCAATGGTAGCAGAGTGGACGTGGCAATGGCGGCGGTGAAAGAGGCAGGTGTGATGAGGGGAGAGCGTGCTGGTGTCAAACACATGGCCTGTGGCGGCCGACGTGGAGGAGACTGACGGAGAGGAGGACAGACGAGGGACATGCCACAGGTTGCCACGGGCGGTGGCGTGCAGTACGACAAGACCAGAAGGATGCAAGAACACAGTGCCAACACCACGCGAGTGCACAACGTCCATGCTCATGCAGTCAAGGGCAGTGACGGACAAGAGGCTAAGCTCGAGACCTGGGACGAAGAGGACATCGGTTAGAAAGATATCACCGGCAGGACCACGGAAACGAACGACACCGCCATCGCGGACAGGCAACACTTGTTCGGAGCTCGTTCGGACACCGGAGACATCGCCAACAAGATGGAGCATGCTAAAGGCCTCTCGGTAGGCCGTCATGTGACGCGTGACCTCGAAGTCAATGATCCAGGTCTCAGCGGGGTCCTAGACCGGGGTCTTCAGATCGCTAACGGTCACATGGCAGCAAGCAAGAGACGCGGACGCGGTAGAAGGGGGCGCGAAACGGGACTGCCAATCATCAAGCCACGTAACGTCGTCATGGAGGGGGGTAGGGGAGACCACGGGAGGCGACGTGACTGACAGGGAAATGGGTCACAATCGTAGCTCAGTCTCAGTCATGCACGGTTGGGCAGGCGAGTAAGAAGTGATGCAACTCGCACTTCCCTGGGGGGGAGGGCGAGGCAAGCCGAGTTGGAGCGCGATGAACTACTCCAGCTGACGGTCACGGGAGGACGGCACGAGAGTGTAGACCAAGTGTGGAGTGACGACACCAGAGCCCGGGTAAGGGAAGGACTGTGCCGGTGAAGGAAACGGAGGCGCCGACGGCTACGCATTGTACCGCTGCCGCACGAGTGTCTGTTGGACTGGCGGAGCTGTTGCAGTGGCGGAGCTGCTGGACAAGGCCGAGGCGTCAGGCCCGTCTGCAGTTATGGCGGCAAAGGCACGCAGCGCTCCCGTTGGCGACGCATGGTGGCGATGACGCGCGCCTCGTCCTTCGAGAGAGGGCACGTGTACCACCCGTGCCTGGGCAGGCCACAGTTGTGGCAGACCAAGCCACCACCGCTGGACCCGGTCGACAACTGCTGCTGCTGCTGCTGCGGCAAACCCTTGCCTTTCTTCTTCCTGCGCTTCTTCTTCCTTGAAGATGATGAGGTAGCTGCGGCGGTGGGAGCGACGGCCACGGAGGAGTCGGCATGGGAGGCAAGAGTCTGTGTGCGCAGGATTGGGACTTCAGACGAACTTCCTCAATCCGGAGGCAGAGCTCGTATGCCCAAGGCATGAGGCTGCCATAGGCCGCCATGGTGGAGAGGACGTCCTCGAGGTAGTGCGCAAAGACGTCCACATACGCGCTGGTGGCGCCGCGCTTGATGGTCAAGAGTGCAGCCAAAGGGGGGGGCGGAGGTGCCGAGACGACGAAGGATGTCCTACTCCCGCTGCCAGTAGGCGGTGACCATTTTAGTATCCCCCATGTGCAGGGAGTTGAACTCTCGTAGCAGACGGCTGGTCTCAGCCTTGCTGGACAGGCGATAGGGACGAGTAAGGACGTTCCACGGGGCTGCAGGGTCTACTATGGCGCCGATGGTGAAGTCGCCGAGGAAACGCTTTAGAGCCAGGCAGGAAGTCGGAGGGGCGACAGGGACGAGGACACGTACGGCGCGACCATCGTCATACAACTGGTCGGCCTGGGTGGTGTCATACGGGAGGGTGTAGTGTGCCCACAGGCCCTCACCCTGCGCCCAGATATGGAAGCTGAGCTCCCACCTATGGAATTGCTCACCGGCCTAAAGTGGTGGAGGCGGCGTCTCAAAGTCCTTCTGCCTACGGCCGGCACCTAGAGTGGGGCCAAGGACGGAGGTCACCGTCTTCCGCTGGCGCTAAGTCTCCTACTACGCTAGGTAATGCGTGGCGACGGACACAGCGGGGCTGGCGTGGCGGCGGACACAACGGGGCTGGCGTGCCCTGGAGGAATAAATTGTGGCAGCGTGCTGGTGGCAGTATGGGAGGCCAACGGCTGTAGCGCTGCAAGCTACTACGTCAAGGCGGCAAGCTGTTGCTGAAGAGCAGCCAAGGGGTCATGGTTGCCGTTAGCGGTGCCAGAGGCCTGTTGCTGCTGTTGCTGCTGCTGCTACTGTTGTGTCTTGGTGCTGCTACTACTACTACTACTATTGCTGCTGTTGCTGCTGCTACTGCTGGTGCTGCAACTGCTGTAGGAAAGGGCGCTCGGGGGTCCCCTCAACAGAGAACCCCTCCTTAGAGGAGCTGTTTGTCATAGTGGATTTTGGTGCCTTGTCCCCCCCCCCCCTTTTTCGTGGTTTTGTCTATTTTTGAGTGCTGATGATGTCAGTAGTGACATCAGTCAAGGATGGCTGACATCAGCAGATGCTACTATGGTGTGTGCAAAGCTACTGCTTTGCTCCCCCACTATTTTTTGGGTTGTTGATGACGTCAGTACTGACGTCAAGAGTGACGCCAGCGGACGGCCACTGACGTAAGCAGCGGTTAATGTAGCCACTACTACGCGGTTGCAGCCGCTGTTGCTGCTGTTGCTGCTGCCACTGCTACTACTATTGTTGCTGTTATTGCTCCCGCTACTGCTGCTGTTTTTGTTGCTGTTGCTGCTGCTGCTGCTGCTGTGGCTGCTAGCGGGGAGGGGATCTTGTTGGTTTGTTTTTCTTTCTTGCTCGTCACTGCGAGCTTGCTACTCCCTGCGAGTGACGAGTCGCGAGCAGCGAGCTCGCTGCTCGTTGCGAGCAAGGAGCTCGCTACCAGCACCTCGCCGCTCGCAGCAAGCAGCGGGCTATGGGCAGCTGTGGCTGCGGCTACCACTGGCTGCCGTTGCGGCCGTTGCTGCTACTGCTGCGGCCAGTTGCTACTACTGCGAGCTTTTGTGAGATGCCGCTGCTTCCGCCTGCTGCTCGCTGTTGCTACTGCTGCTGTGAGCTGCTGCTCCTGTCGGTTGCTATGGTGTGCAGCTGCTGCTGGCTGCTACTGCCACTGCTCGCTGCTGTTACTGCTGCTGGTTGCTGCTGTCAGTCACACCTGGCTGAGGTGGCCGCATGCGTCGTCGCCAGCAAGCGCCTGTTGTGGCCTGCCGCTTACCTCCTCGCGTCAAGCGTGGGGGTCAGTGCTGTCGGAAAAAATCTGGCAGCATTTCTCCTTGCCCAGTGGCCGTGGGAAAAATATGGCGTCGCCACTAGGCGGGTCAATGCTGCCGGAAAAAAATACGGCAGCATTTCCCCTACACTAGCGTGTATGGAGGTGCGCCGACGTTGTCTAGCACCTGTGCGTTAGTCTTCTGCTACTGTTGCTACGCTCTGGCTCTGATACCAAAACAGAAATGCTAGGCAGCAGGTTGGGGCAACAGCGTTGTTGATGCAGCGTGCGGGCTTCCTCGCTCGTTGCTTAAGGCTGCTACCCCCTCAGTTTGCTGCTCTAGAGACTAAGTGTGGAAGCTTTGGGTTTGTTACTCAGAAGTGCGCGCGTCAGTGTTAGCGCTCGAAAGCAGCCGGAAACTGAAAGCAACTGATTAGGAATAAAGAATGAGCAACAATGGGAGACCCCTCCAAGTTCTAGCTCCCCCCCACTAGTGTATAACTTGTTACTTGGATAACCAGCCAATCAGAAAATAGTCCTAGACCTATTTTTTTACAGGCAGGGTTTTCTCCGTCAGCCGTGCCAGATATCCGACAGCCCGAAATTCGGGCCTCGTCCGTTTTGCTTGAAAACTGGACCATACCATAATACGGACGATGCGAATGCAGTCGTGCGGTCAGAATCGGCTAGAAAAACAGTAGCAAAGAGTTACGGCTTCCCGAACCTGGGCAGTGCCTACGACAGTCCGTGATGCCAAACAGGGCCGCATGGCAAGAGACTTGGACCCTAGGCACAGCATGATGCTACATATGCAATGGCACAACCAGAAAAAGCGCTGGGTGCATGTGGACAGCATCTGCAGTGGCAGTGACCGCCGGCGACCCGACCGCCGAGGAGGCCTGCCGATGGAGCTGAGCACGTCGCCAAAGGGAGGAGGCTCCAGCGAACTGTGTGTGGAACTCAGCGTGCGTCGGCTCCACCGAACGACACTCGAGTAGCGTTGAGTCTCGCCGTCAGTCATCTACACTCCGATGTACACAAGCCGGGAGGACACAACAGAGTATAATGAGAGATGCATGAAAACCAACACTTTGTGAAGACATGGACATAGACATACCCCACACTCAACCACTCTCAGGCAAGGGGCAAAGTCCAACAGAATAAATGGCCAGCAAGAACTTTCTGGGTGCTAGTGCCTTCGACAAGAAGTTAGCACGCTGCATGTCTGTGCCAACCCAAATGACGGAGATCACGTGTCGCTCCACCAGATCACGTCCAAAGTAATGCTCAATCGCAATCTGCTTTGTGCGTGCATGAAAGATACCAGATTTCTCCGCAATGGCAAGAGCACTCTAGTAACAGGCGTTGTACAATGGCGGGTACTGACTGGCCAAGCTCAAGGAACAGGCGTTGTAGCCATACCGCCTCAGTAGCCCCTACACTCAGAGCAACGTACTCTACCTCCAATGAGCTACGTGCAATACAGCCCTCCATCCCGCTACGCCAGGACATAGCGGTCCCACCGAGCACGAACACGTAATCGGTGCGATTGCGTCCATCTAGGCTCCAGGCCCAGTCACTTACGGTGTAGTCGTCAAGGACCACCGAACACTACCGGCAAATGCAGAGTTCGAGGTACGCTATGGAAACCACGTACAACAGTACTCGCATAGCCGCTTGAAGGGCTCTAGTGCATGGAGCCTGCGAAAACTGGGCAAGGAGGATGATGACAAATGCGATGTCAAGACGTGTGGTAGTGGCCAGGTACATCAGAGATCCGATGAGACGGAGGTACAAGGTCACATCCATTGTCTCCCCCAGCTGAGTGGGATCGTCCACCTTCAGGGCATCCTGCCTGTCAGGCGTGAGAGGTGTGGAAGCCGTGGGCACTGCGCCGAGGAGGCCGCTGAAGCGCTCCCTCGCAACATGTGCATATCGGGCCTGATGCAGTAGTAGAGTACGACGTATGCGGTCTCGCACGATCTCCATGCCAAGAAACACTACTGCAGGAGTAAGGTCCTTCATCCTGTAGGCAGTGTGGACGACAGCCTTGGCCTCCGTCATGGCCTCCAGTGAAGGAGACGCGATTAGAAGGGCATCGACATAGACCAGGATGGCGATGAATTGCTCACGCATCCATTGGATGAAGAGAGAGGGATCTGCCTCGCT
The DNA here is from genome assembly GCA_023375785.1 of Penium margaritaceum. NCBI lineage: Eukaryota > Viridiplantae > Streptophyta > Zygnematophyceae > Desmidiales > Peniaceae > Penium > Penium margaritaceum. Next base: position 28,768 of record SZWC01016059.1, read on the forward strand.
CTGTACATATCCTACAGGAGTCAGGGTGCCAGCTATCTCTTGGTTCGAACACCGAGGAGAGTGCTTGAGGTCGTACAAGAACTTCCGCAAGCGCCAGACCTTGTCACCGTCCTCAAAGCCAGGTGGCTGAGCCACGTAAATCTCCTCATCCAGAGAGCCATGGAGGAACGCATTGTTCACATCCATCTGGTGCAGTTCCCAGTCATGCTGAGCCACTACATCAAACAGAGCTCGAGCTGAGGTCATGCGACCGACAGGGGCAAAGGTGTCTGAGCAATCAATGGCCTCGATCTAAGAGTACCCCTTGACGACCAAGTGAGTCTTGTGGCATTCCAGTGTGCCATCCGGCTTCACTTTCTTGTGGAAGTCCCACTTGTCCTGAATGGCCTTCCTCCCAGGTGGAAGGTCGACTAGCTCGCAAACTCTGTCCTCTTGGATGGCGCAAAACTCATCCTCGCAGGCAGCACACCAAGCATTAGCATCCTGTGACGAGAGAGCTTCCCTCAGTGTGCCCGGGTCAGGCGCCATAGAGGGACAGCTCTGTGTGGTAAGAGCGCATGCCTTAGTGCTAGGTCTGACGACCACAACATTGGATGCTGCATCACGAGCGATATGAAACTCGCGAGTGACGAGGTCATGTCCTACGGGGCACACTGGATGTACCTCTGTGTGCTCAGCACGGACACTCAGGCCTATGGTCTTTGTGCTGCGATAACCACTCGCGATGTTGCGAGCAGAGCGCCCGGATGCAAGACCAGACACATGCTTAGCTCTGGAGTCCAACGGTTGAAGACGACCGCCAGGCTCACGGGAGTAACCCGGGCTCGAGGGGCGCACCTCGGGCTCAGGAACGGGCACAATCCCAGCTAGGGAGGGATGAGGCAAGGGAGCTAGTGATACCGTGTGAGGAGATGCGGGTGTGGGAGACACGGGGTTCGGTGTGACAGTAGGAACAGGTGAGGCAGGTCCACGCACAGAGGCAAGAGTGCCAGTGGAAACAGGTACGATCACAAGAGTATGCACAGGTACAGGATCATGGGTACCTGTGGATTGTTAGGGGACAGGGGTAGAAGCCGGCGGTGCTGGAGAGGTCTCTGGACCAACAACGATGATTGCTAGGTCATCAAGAGCCAAAGAAATGGAGGGAGCTCGAACGAACACATCAGCCTGGCAAGCGGTGCTCGCATGTGCAGACCCCCCATCCGTTGAGAAACCTCACACGTAGGAACGTGTGTGACGGACAGCGACGTGATCAAAGTCGGATCACAGTAGGTGAGGGACTCAAAGAAGAGCGCGTCGTGTGACTCAACAATGCGACGAGAAGCAGGATCCCAAAAACGCCATGCCTTCGACAGCAAAGAGATGCCGAGGAAGGCACACAAGCGGCCTCGCGGTAAGACCTTGGACCCCTACTGGTCCTCGGTGTACCACAGAGAAGCCAAGGATCCCCAGACGCGGGCGAGTTACAGGTTAGCACGGTGGCCAAACCAAAACTCATATGGTGTGACGTTGTCCGGAAGAGGACCGTGCGGGAGGCAGTTGCAGACCCAAGTCATGTAGGCGAAGCCTTCAAAAGTGAAGGACTGCGCAAGACCGCATAGCACGAACCGCATCCTCCATGGTACGATTCCAGCGCTCAAAAACACCATTTTGTTGAGGAGTAGCAGGAGCAAAGACTTGGTGAAAAATCCCATGCTCAGCAAAGAAGCTGTCCATCTCGCCCAGGAACTGGCCGCCGCAATCCGAGCGGAAGGTGTGCAGAGTGTGGCGGGACTAACGCTCAGCCATCACTAGCCAGAGGCAAACCGCGAAAGAGGCGTCACTCTTCTGGCGCAGGCTGTAGACCCACCGCATCTGGATGAGGTCATCAATCAGGGCCAGGACGTATCGACCCCAATCGGACAGAGGCTCGACAAGAAGGGGACCAAGAAGGTCTGAATGGACTAAATCAAGAGGGTGAAGTGCACGTGAACGAGAGTCAGGGTAGGTACAACGATGCATCTTACCCTGAGTGCAGAAGAGACAGATGGTCTTGGACGGATTCTTGAAAGAAACCGCGTCAAGTCCGAGGGCGGGTTGTGTCTGAATGAGCTTCGACACAGTGTCGGAGCCTACAGGACACAGGCGACAATGAAGCAATTGCTGGTGCTCAGGAGACAGAATACCTATGACAAAAACACGAGCGAAGGGGAGGGGGAGCAAGAATCAGAAGTTTGAGAGACATGATACAGGTCATCCACAACAGAGGCACGAAGAACATCACTACGAGTATCAATAGCAGTCACAGTCGCGGAATCTGCATTGTGCTCCACAGAGAGTCCCATCATTGTGCAAGCACGCACGGAAAGAAAATTGAGCTCAAGGTCAGGCACAAATAGCACCTCAAAAAGATACAAGGGAACACACGGACCATCGAAACATACGACCCCAACACCCTGGACTGGCAAGGACTGACCAGAGTCTGTGCGGATGGAACGAACAGACGCAATGGAGCCGAGAGCAACAAAATCACTACGACGACAAGTAATGTGATGAGTGGCACCGGAATCAATGATCCTAGTGCCACGGGAATCATGACTAGAGGACGTCACTGTGCAATGGGGAATCTAACACTTGGCCTTAGACGGACGCTAGACAGCAGGTGGGGAGGAACGACGAAGGGGAAAAAGGTGAGACTCATGAATCTAATCCTACTGTCAGGGCCATTGTTATCACATGCCGACTATGCCATCCCACACGAGTCATCCCAAGCCACAAGAAGAGACGAACAGACAGTTTGTGAACCACCCGGCTATGACAACACACTCGCACCTCCCTGAAAGTGAAGCGGCAGAAGGTGTCAAAGCTCGGCAACGGTGTTTTACGTGGGTCAGGGCTGCCACTGGTCACCGGTGGTTAAGCGGGACCTGCTACGGCCATGGTCGCCGCACGCCCGAAGGATGTGCTGCTCGACGTAGACCATAGTGCATGCGCAACCTGGAGCCCGCGAGTGAATCACGCCCAATCGAGCGGCTGCTGGCACTCGGTATAGCGATGGGCGCCTCCACATTTGTAGCAGTGAATGGAGCGTCCACTGCTACTGCCCAATGACGGTTGCTACTGTGACTGCTGCTGGCCCGAGCCGCGCCTCCGTCGCCCCTTCTTCCCCTATGCTGCTGTCGCAACACCCTGTGTCTGAGTCGGTGTAATTGGAATGGAAGGGGAGGAGGAGGATGTGACAGAGGATGGAGATGGAGTCTGTAGGAGGGGCGTCGGTGGTGATGCAATGACCGTTGCAGCAATGGAGGTCTCCAGACGAGCTACGGCTACCTCACGGGCGAATCTCACCTGGAGGAAGAGCTGGTACGCCCAAGGAAGAAGCTGTAGTGAGGCCAAAAAATGCTCGAGCACGTCGTCGCTGTACCTCGTGAAGATGTTTGTGTGCTCAATGTGAACTCTGAGCCTGATCGTGTGGAGTGCCCACAGCTGTGTACCTCCTCAGGTCCGAAGGCGCGTGTAAATGCACATGGCGTGTCGCCAGTGGTCGGCTGCAGGCTTTGCAGGTCCTTGACGAAGGGAGTGAAAGGCACAGATGTGTGCGGCGCGGGTGGCGTGCGTCTTTGCAGTAAGCAGGGATAATGCTAGGTCCCAGTCCCCGCGTGGATCAGCCCTGGTGCATGTGCCCGCCTCTCCAAGGAACGAGCGGAAGTCGAGGACGGTCTCGCACGGCATGGCGTAGAGAATTCCGCACATCGTCCTAGTCGCTGTCGGCACCTGTACTCGGTTCGTAGTCTGATACAGACTGTGGTAATAGGGCCACATGCCCTCTGAAGTGGCCAAAACCTGGAAGAGGATCTCCCAACAGTCAAAGCCATCCTCGTTGACATACCGTGGGGGCGGTGTCTCGAAGTCCTTGGGTTGGTGCTCCGTAGGGAGAGCAACCACAGGCCGGGAAGGATGAGAGATGGGAAAGACGTCGGGAAGAGGGAAGTCGCTGGGGTGCAGGTCAAGCGACGATCAAAACTCGGGAAACCGAGATGTGTGTGGAGGCCAACAGCTCGTTTGAAGCTAGCGGAGGCGCTCCTGAAGCACACGAATCTCGTGCTCGAGGGAGTCACCCTCCATACCTGGTATGTCTGGATCCTCATTCCAAGGATCAAGAGGTGGCGGGTCGACTCCAGCTCCTGTCTTCGGTGCTGGAGCTGACTGCTGTGTAGAGGGTGCGAGCCCGGCCACTCCCTCAAAGGTCTGTGGTGGAGTCGTGGAATGACCTCGAAGCACCTCGGTGAGTGTACGGATGGCGCCAGTCTGCTCCCGCTGAAGGCGACGCATCTCGTCCTGCTCGCTCCGTAGGTCCTCAATAGCCAACGAACGTGGGCTCATGACCCCTGAGGAGGAAGAAGAGGGATCTAGTACCCTTTTCCCCTTATCGCCGGACAGAGCCATGTCGCCGCTCATTATGGGCCGAGACGTCAATGCGGTCGAGTAGCAAAAACGTGAGCGTTTGTCGAGGAGTTGAAATGCTGGCAAGTTTTGACCCTCTGACCTAAAATTTCACTAAGGCTAGTACTGACGTCAGTAGAAGGTTGCTGATGTTAGCATGACCTGATGACATCAGCAAGGAAAAATGCTAGCGTCAGCTCCCCCTCTTTTTTCAGCCTTCGCGGTTGCTGCGAGAGCAGGCGGCCACACCGCGACAACCGCGTGGCAGTTGCGCGGAAGCTGCGCCGCAGCTTCTGCTCTGCTAGAGCTGGTGCTATGGTGTCTGCTGCAGTAGCAGCCATACGGCTGCGTGCGGAGTAGCTGCCAGGCGGCCACGTGCGCAGTCGAGGTAGCAACAGCGTGCTACTACTGTTGCTACGCGCTGTGGTTGTTGCACGCTGCTGCTGCCATCGCGCGCTACAGCCGCTGTTGCTACTACGCTGCTGTTGCCTTGGCTACTACTGCCACTGCTGTTGTGCTTCGTTTGTGCTGCTGCCGCCGCTGCTACTCCTATGCTGTTGTCGTTGCACGTTGCTGCCGCCGCTAGTGTTGCTCTGCTACTGCTGCTACTCAATGTTGTTGCTAGTTTATGTGCCAATGTCGACAGCTGCTGGCGACTGCAGTCTATTGCAGCTGTAGCCTGGTGCCATTGACGGCTGTTGTTGCTGCAGTCTCACGTGGTGATGGTGAGCGACGTCGATGGCCATCTGCTGTCGTCGTCGATAGGTCCCTTTGGATTTGCTACAGCGGTGACTCTCACTAATACTGCTCTGCTACGTTTCTGCTGCGGAGCCCGGTGAGAACTGTCTCACCACTCTCATACCATGAGAAGATGCGTGGAAGCTGCATAGCGACACAGCCGCTAACTATGCGTCAGTGCCTGGTCAGTCGGTGTCGACAGTCACAAGTCGTCTACAGAACGACAAGGGTCTGGCTAGGAAACACGAGGCAAAGTGTCCGAATGCTTCAATAGCATTTGCAGAGAGAGATGAAAAATGACAGGTCCATTGCATAAGTACGTGCCGCGGCGCACGGCGGGTGTCACATGCGATAGTGCAAGATCTGTCCTAAAACTGGCCCAAACCCACTATTTTGGCCGTAAATCTGCTCAGACATGTCAGAACACTATGCCGCCCAAACCTAGACATGCAGCATTAAAAGCCGGACGCTTCAACTGGTCACATGCATGCATCCGGCATAAAAAAGTGGACACACAATGCAAAAACATGCAAATTGGGCGCACGATCAATCCACCGATAAACTCCTGCGTGCTGCAGAAAAACTCCAGGAGGTACTGGGTAGCGTCCAGAGCTCTAGAACGGTCCTCGGTCAGCTCCAAGCTGGTAGTCCGCCACGAGATGACAGCTTGGTACCACCAAGGTCCGCATCAGGGGTTTGCACATATATGGACCCAGCCGAGTGGTCATAGTAGACTTTACAGGTCGACAGGAACGTCACACATCACAACAACACTAGTACAGTACACTAGTATAGTACACTAGTATAGTACACTAGTATAGCACACTAGTATAGTACACCGGTATAGTCACATTAGTATAGTACACTAGTATAGTACACTAGTATAGTACACTGGTATAGTACACTAGTATAGTAGACTAGTATAGCACACTAGTATAGTACACTAGTGTAGTCACATTAGTATAGTACACTAGTATAATACACTAGTATAGTACACTAGTATAGTACACTAGTATAGTACACTAGTATAGTACACTAGTACAGTACACTAGTATAGCACAATAGCATAGTCACACTAGTACAATACACTAGTATAGTACACTAGTATAGTCACACTAGTATTGCCACACTAGTATAGAACACTAGTATAGTACACTAGTATTGTACACTAGTATTGTACACTAGTATAGTACACTAGTGTAGTACACTAGTATAGCACACTAGTATAGTCACACTAGTATAGTACACTAGTACAGTACACTGGTATAGTACACTAGTATAGAACACTAGTATAGTACACTAGTATTGTACACTAGTGTAGTACACTAGTATAGTACACTAGTATAGTACACTAGTGTAGTACACTAGTACAGTACACTAGTATAGTACACTAGTATAGTACACTAGTATAGTACACTAGTATAGTACATTAGTATAGTACACTAGTATAGAACACTAGTATAGTACACTAGTATAGTACACTAGTATAGTACACTAGTATTGTACACTAGTGTAGTACACTAGTATAGTACACTAGTATAGAACACTAGTATAGTACACTAGTATAAAACACTAGTATAGTACACTAGTATAGTACACTAGAATAGTCACACTAGTATAGTACACTAGTATAGTACACTAGTACAGTACATTAGTATAGCACACTAGTATAGTACACTAGTATAGTACACTTGTATAGTACACTAGTATAATACACTAGTATCGTACACTAGTATAGTACACTAGTATAGTACACTAGTATTGTACACTAGTGTAGTACACTAGTATAGTCACACTAGTATAGTACACTAGTATAGTACACCAGTAAGTCCACTAGTATTGTACACTAGTCTAGCACACTAGTATAGTGCACTTGTAAAGTACACTAGTATAGTACACTAGTATAGCACACTAGTATAGAACTCTATTATAGTACACTAGTATGGCACACTAGTTTAGTACACTAGTATAGTCACATTAGTATTGTACACTAGTATAGTATACTAGTCTAGTACACTAGTATATTACACTAGTATAGTAAACTAGTATGGTACAGACAAGAGAGAGAGAGGGAGGGAGCAAAGCACGAGGTTCTTTCTTTGCTCCTTGCATCTGGTCACTGAGGCCTGCCGGCCATTCTGGCTCGCTCTCGCTAATCGAGGACGAATCTTGCTCGTAGTCCGAATACTCGGTTGATCGCCACGTAAGTGCAAAACTGACCTATGTCAAGCAAAGTGGAAGGTCTATTTTAGGTTTGTTTGGAAGCACATCATCTACGTCACTGCAGAGTCAAAGTCTAATGTGGGTTTGGTTAAACCAGGGGACTGAGTGAGAGGATGAAGCATGGGCATGCAACTGAGCTGGAGCCGTGGCAGGTGAGTCACAAGCTGTAGCATATGGAGGAGGCTACGTCTGAAGCGTGTGATGCTCGCGCTCAACATGCATCATCTCTAGTCTCATTGCTGGCATCCCCTGTGAACTCACATGGACACACAAGGCAAGAACGTGTACACGGATTAACACTCCCCCTTGGATGTGAGTGTGGTAGGCATGCAGCCAAATTGGTCAAGTTGAGAGGTAAGATTTGATGAGGGAAGAGCTTTGGTGAGGAAGTCTACCAAATGAGCTTCTCTGGCAATGGGACACACTTGACCAACCCTTACTTCAACCGCTTCTCGCACGAAGCGGTGCTCGACATTGATATGCTTAGTGCGTGGGTGCAGTAAACCATCATTTGCCGTAATTCATCGTGCAGCTGAGCTGTCATTGTGCAATGTTGTGGCCTGCATAGTCAAGCCCAATTCTTCAAGCAATGCCATATATTAAGCTTCAGCCACACTGCATGCCACACACGACTGTTTAGCACTCTTCCATGAGACGGCCATGCCCTACCCACAAAAGGCATCACCCCCTCGACTTCCTACAGCGCGAACGTGTACAATATCACTGTCGCAATGCCCGTCAAAGAGATGTGATGAAGAAGGAGGCAACCAGACCAACCTCGGCAGTGTCCAACACATAACACAAAAATTTCAATAAGGCCTTGTGATGCGTACTGCGGGGTTGCTGGCTGAACTGAGCCAAGGTGTTGACAGCACAGGCAGTGTCAAATGGCTTATACTTCTGAAGAACTTCACGAATCATTTAAGAGTTGCAAATCATTCTCTCGTCTTGGGCAAGGAGGGTTGTGGTGGAGGGTCCCATTCGTGCACACTAAGATATGCTCACAAATGCATATGTGCATTGAGAAGATGTGCAAAAATGCATGTGTGTATTGATGACGTGTAAGAAAATGCATAGACAAATGCATGCATGCATTGAGGACATATCCCCCCTACCCCCGGTGCAGCATCCCTCGATCGTGACCGTCGCAATTGAGGGATCTCNGTGAGGAAGTCTACCAAATGAGCTTCTCTGGCAATGGGACACACTTGACCAACCCTTACTTCAACCGCTTCTCGCACGAAGCGGTGCTCGACATTGATATGCTTAGTGCGTGGGTGCAGTAAACCATCATTTGCCGTAATTCATCGTGCAGCTGAGCTGTCATTGTGCAATGTTGTGGCCTGCATAGTCAAGCCCAATTCTTCAAGCAATGCCATATATTAAGCTTCAGCCACACTGCATGCCACACACGACTGTTTAGCACTCTTCCATGAGACGGCCATGCCCTACCCACAAAGGCATCACCCCCTCGACTTCCTACAGCGCGAACGTGTACACTATCACTGTCGCAATGCCCGTCAAAGAGATGTGATGAAGAAGGAGGCAACCAGACCAACCTCGGCAGTGTCCAACACATAACACAAAAATTTCAATAAGGCCTTGTGATGCGTACTGCGGGGTTGCTGGCTGAACTGAGCCAAGGTGTTGACAGCACAGGCAGTGTCAAATGGCTTATACTTCTGAAGAACTTCACGAATCATTTAAGGGTTGTAAATCATTCTCTCGTCTTGGGCAAGGAGGGTTTTGGTGGAGGGTCCCATTTGTGCACACCAAGATATGCTCGCAAATGGATATGTGCATTGAGAAGATGTGCAAAAATGCATGTGTGTATTGATGACGTGTAAGAAAATGCATAGACAAATGCATGCATGCATTGAGGACATATCCCCCCTACCCCCGGTGCAGCATCCCTCGATCGTGACCGTCGCAATTGAGGGATCTCTTGGGGGAGGCTTGGGGTGAGGGGGGGGGG
>SZWC01016060.1:54709-64859 GCA_023375785.1 Penium margaritaceum
CGTGCGAAGCCACATGGTTGCGCAGACTGTTGGGGGAATTGGGTATGACAGTGGGACCTGTACTGCTGCACAGTGACAACTCAGCTGCACGTCGCATCACAGCCAATGATGGTGTTCTGCACCCACGCACAAAGCACATAAGTGTCAAGCATCATTTTGTACGGGAAGCAGTAGAAGCCGGTGTGGTGCAAGTGTGTGGGGTGAGTGGAGATGAGCAACTTGCTGACTTCCTCACCAAAGCCCTCCCCTCCTCGACGCTACTTGTCCAACTACATCAACTTGGCTGCATGCATGCAACACCCTCGGCCAAGGGGGCGTGATAACCCTGTGTATATATTCTGCTGTGTCTCGTGTGTGGCCGCGGGTGTGCAGTGCATGTGGATCCGGCGCCCGGTGGTGATCTCCGCTAGACGCAGAGGCATTCTACGACGCACGGCCTCTCTCTCACTCTGGCCNCCTAGGTCTAGAGTAGGTCAGTTTAGCTGTAGGTTAGGTTGGTTTTTCGAGGGCAGGCGCGGCTAGTACCGCGCCTTTCTGGGTCGAGGAGCGAGTTCGCCCTCGCCCTCGCAGTGCGCCGGCGAGCTTCGCTCGCCGGCCGATGGGTGAGGCTCGCACTTCGAGCCCCACCCCTAATAGGGGGATGGTTTGTTACTAGTGGACTTGTACTTTGTTTTTTCCTTTTTGCGCAAACTAGATCTGAGGTTTCCATGGCCGTTTGACTACCATTTTCAGCACCGTTTGTTGCTATGGAATCGTAGAGAGATTCTCACTTTCTGGTCGGAGGCACAGCTGTGTCGTGGCGCAGTGGCAAGCAGGGGTGCATTGCACGCAGCACTGCTGAGGCTGAGTACGTGGCCCTTGGCTCAGGCGCGTGTGAGAGTGTGTGGTTGCGTCGGCTGCTGTCCGAGTTGCGTCAGTCTGTCGCATCCATCACCTTGCATTGTGACAATGAGAGTGCCATGGCCATCGCCGACAATGAAGGTGTGCATCACACACGCACAAAGCACATCAATGTTCAGAATCACTATGTGGGTTCGTTGTTGCATGACGACAGCATCAGCATCGTATGGGTTGAAACAACACGACGGCTGGCTGACTTCCTGACCATGGCACTGAAGCGGGACTCGTTCAAGAAGGGTGTGAGTTCAGTCGCCGTGCGTCCGTGAGTTGCCCTCTTTGTCTCTGCATGCGTCTCTGCGTACCTTGGGGAGTCTGGATGTTGACCATTTCTCTGCCCGCCCATGTACACTACGCCTGTGAGTCATGGGGGAGTGTTGGTTTTTGCGCATCTCTCATTGTGCTCTGTAGTGTCCTCCCGGCTTGTGTACATCGGCGTGCAGATGACTGACGGCGAGACTCGACATTAATGGAGCGTCATCTGGTGGAGCCGACGCACGATGAGGTCTACTCGCAGTTCGCTGGAGCCTCCTCTCTTCGGCGACGTGATCAGCTCCATCGGCAGGCCTCCTCGGCGGTCGTGCTGCCGGCGGTCACTGCCACCGCAATTGCTGTCTGCATGCGTCCAGCGCGTCCCGTCGCGTCTGCGTCGTCATGCTCTGCCTATGGTCCTTGTTGCATGCTGTATGGCCCTGTTCGGCATCATGGACCACCGTAGGTACTGCCTGGGTTCGGGCAGCCATAACTCTTTGCTACTATTTTTCTAGCTGATTGTGACCACACGACTGCGTTTGCAGCGTCGGTATTATGGTATGGTCCAGTTTTCAGGCAAAACGGACGACGCCCGGGTTTTGGGCTGTCGGGCGTCTGGCAGGGCTCACCGAGAAAACCCTGCCTGCCACAAAATAGGTCCACAGCTATCTTCTGATTGGCTGGTTAGCTGAGTAACAAATTTTACACTAGTGGGGGGGAGCTAGAACTTAGAGGGGTCTCCCATTGTTGGTCATTCTTCATTCCTAACTAGTTACTTTCAGTTTTCAGCTGCTTTCTGGCGGTAACTCTGGCGCGCGTGTTTCTGAGTAACAAACCCAGAGCTTCCAGACTTAGACTCTAGAGCAGCAGACTGAGGGGGCAGCTGACTTAAGCAACGAGCGTGGAAGCCCGCACGCTGCATCAACAACGATGCTGCCCCAACCTGCTGAGAAAGTGCGTAGAAGCTTCCTAGCAACGCAGTTGCTGACCAGGCGTCAGTGCCTGATCAGACGGTGACGACGGTCACAGATCGTACACGCAACGGCAAGGGTTTGGCTAGGAGACACAGGACACAGTGTCAGAATGCTTCAGTATAGCATATGCAGAGAGAAATGACAAATGACAGGTCCAAGGCATGAATACCTGCCGCGGCGCACGGCGGGTGTCGCACGCGGCAGTCCAAGAGCTGCCCTAAAACCGGACCAAAACCACTGTTTTGGCCGTAACTCTGCGCACACATGTCAGAATGCTGCGCCGTCTGAACCTAGACGTGCAGAATCAAAAGAAAAACGCTACGACTGGTCACATGCATGCATCCATCGACTGACAGTGAGCATACAATGCAAAAACATGCAAATAGGCCTCATGGCCAGTCCGCCGAAAGGCGCCTGCAAGACGTATAAGACACAGCAAAGAGTCCCGGTGGCATCTGAGGCTCTGGAACAGTGGTCGGTCAGCTCCAAGCGGGTAGTCCACCGCCTGTCGTCGCGCCGGCGTCACCACGGCCGCCTGCCTGAGGGATCTGTACGAGTGTGGACACGGCCGAGTGGTCAGAGTAAACTGTACAGGAATGGCACAAAGCACAACACTCCCCCGTGACCCGATGGTACGCATGTCCATACGCGTGCAGCACTGGTACAACTACATAGTGGATGACACGGACAGATGAGACGCAGACGCACATCCCACACTCAACCACTGTCACGCACGGGGCGAAGCCCAACACAACGAATGGCCACCAGGAACTTTCCGCGGGCAAGTGCCTTTGTCAAGAAATCAGCACGCTGCAAGTCAGTGCCAACCCACATGATGGAGATCACGCGTCGCTCTACCAGATCACGAACGAAGTGATGCTCAACCGCAATGTGCTTTGTGCGACCATGAAAAACACCAGAGTTGTCCGCAATGGCGAGAGCACTCTGGTTGTCGCAACGCAGCACAATGGCGGGTACTGACTGCCCAAACTCAAGAAACAAGCGCTGCAGCCAAACTGCCTTAGAAGCCCCTGCGCCCAAAGCCACATACTCTGCCTCCGACGAGCTACATGCGATGCAGCCGTGCTTCCCGCTTCGCCAAGACAAAGCGGTACCACTGAGCACAAAACACGTAGCCAGTGCGACTGCGCCCATCAGGGCTCCAAGCCCAGTCGCTGTCAGTGTAGCCGTCAAGGACCACCGAACACTGCCGACGAAAACAGAGTCCGAGATACGGTGTGGAGACCACGTACTATACCACTCACACAGCCGCGTGAAGAGCTCTTACACGTGGGGCCTGCGAGAACTGAGCGAGGAGGTTGACGGCGAACGTGATGTCGGGACGCGTGGTAGTGGCCAGGTACATCAGAGATTCGATAAGACGGAGGTACAAGGTCACGTCCACTGTTTCCCCCAACTGTGTAGGGTCATCCACCTTCAGGGCATCCTGCCCATCAGGTGTGAGAGGTGTGGAAGCGATGGGCACTGCACCAAGGAGATCGCTAAAGCGCTCCCCCACGACTCGTGCGTATCGGGCCTGATGCAGCAACAGTGTCCGATGTCTGCAATCTCGCACGATCTCCATACCAAGAAACACCGATGCAGGACTGAGGTCCTTCATCCTGTAGGCAGTCTGCAGGACAGCCTTGGCCTCCTTCACCGCTTCCAGGGACGGAGTTGTAATCAAAAGGTCATCAACATAGACCAGGATGGCGGTGAACCGCTCGGGTGTTGGTAGGATGAAGAGCGAGGGGTCTGCCTCNTCACCGTCCTCAAAGCCTGGTGGCTGAGCCACGTAGATCTCCTCATCCAGAGAGCCATGGAGGAACGCGTTGTTCACATCCATCTGGTGTAGTTCCCAGTCATGCTGAGCCACTACACCGAACAGAGCTCGAGCTGAGGTCATGCGGCCGACAGGGGCAAAGGTGTCAGTGTAATCAACTCCCTCAATCTGAGAGAACCCCTTGACGACCAAGCGGGCCTTGTAGCGTTCAAGTGAGCCATCCAGCTTCACTTTCTTGCGAAAGACCCACTTCACCTAAATCGCCTTCCTCCCAGGGGGAAGGTCGACCAGCTCGTAGACTCTATGCTCTCGGATAGCGCGAAGCTCATCCTCGCAAGCAGCTTGCCAGGCATCAGCATCCTGCGATGAGAAAGCCTCCCTCAATGTGCCCGGGTCAGGCGCCATAGATAGGGAACTCTGCGTGGCAAGTGCACATGCCTCAGTGTCAGGCCTGACAGCCACGAGATCAGCTGCTGCGTCACAGGCGATATGGAACTCGCGAGTGACCAGGTCGTGCCTTATGGGGCACGCTGGGTGTACCTCCGAAAGCTCAGTGCCGACACTCAGGCCTAAGGCCTTTGTGCTTGGATCACCGCTCGCGATGCTGCGAGAGGAACGCCTGGATCCCGGACCCGACGCTCGCTGAGCTCCGGAATTCAGTGGTCAAAGGCGACCATCGGGCTCACGGGAGTAACCGGAGGTCGAGGGGCGCACCTAAGGCTCAGGGACAGGTACGAGTACAGGGACAGGTACGACCACAGCTGGTGAGGGCTGAGACGAGGCAACCGGAGATGCCGTGCGAGAAGATGCGTGTGTGGGGGACACAGAGCTGGGTGTGACAGTGGGCAAGGCTGGCCCGGACACTAAGACAGGAGTGTCAGCCGACGTAAGGACAGGAGTGGGCTTGACTGGGTCAGACGCCGGAGCAAGAGTGCCAGTAGACACAGGTGGTGATGCAGGAGGAGGCGTGAGAGCAGCGGTACCTGTGGGGTGTGGAACAGGCTGAACGGGCGGGATCTCTGGACCAACGGCAATGATAGCCGGATCATCAAGTGCTGGAGGCCGAGAGGGGACTCGAGCGGACACATCAGCCTGACAAGGAATGGTCGCTGGCGAATAAGTCTCCCCCATCCGTCGAGGACCCTCACAGGAAGGGACATGGGATGCAGAGAGGGCTGTGATCGAAGTCAGATCACGGTATGTGAGTGACTCAAAAAACTGCGCATCACGGGACTCAATGACACGACGGCGAGTGGGGTCCCAAAAGCGCCAGGCCTTCGACCGCGAGGAGATGCCGATGAAGGCACACAAGCGACCCCAAGGGGAGACCTTGGACCCCTGCTGGTCCTCAGTGTACCACACGGAGGCCAGGGAACCCCAGACGCGATTAAGACGGATATCAGCACGGTGGCCAAACCAAAGCTCGTACGATGTAACATGATCCGGAAGCGGACCATGCGGGAGGCGGTTCCAGACCCAAATCATCTAGGCGAAGCCCTCGAAGGCGAAGGACTCCGGGAGACCGTAATCAGACCGCATGGCGCGGACCGCATCCTCCATGGTGCGGTTCCAGCGCTCAGATACACTGTTCTGCTGTGGGGTAGCAGTGGCGGAGACCTGGTGAAAAATGTCGTGCTCAACAAAGAAGGAGTCCATCTCACCAAGGAACTCACCGCCGCGATCCGAGCGAAAGGTATGTAGCGTGTGGTGAAACTGACGCTCAGCCATCACGAGCCAGAGCCGAACCGCAAGAGCGTCGTCACTCTTCTGACGCAGACTGTAGACCCACAGCATCCGGGTGAAGTCATCAGTCAGCGTCAGAACATACCGGCCCCTCTCGGACAGGGACTCGACCGGGAGAGGACCGAGCAGGTCCGAGTGGACCAACTCAAGGGGCCTCAGCGCTCGCGAACGTGAATCAGGGTCACTGCACCGGTGCATCTTTCCCTGAGCGCAAAAAAGACAGTCGGTCTTGGGTGGCTTCTCGAAAGAAGCCACGTCAAGACCAAGAGCGGGATGTGTCTGGATGAGCTTCGACACAGTGTCGGAGCCCACGTGGCACAGACGTCGGTGAAGCAACCGCTGGTGTTCCGGGGATAGAACACCAGTGACAAAAACGCGACCAGAGGAGGAGGGAGAGCAAGGGGAGGAGGGCCANGAAGAGCAGTCACAGTCGCTGAATCAGCGGTATGCTCAACAGAGAGACCCATC
This sequence comes from Penium margaritaceum, assembly GCA_023375785.1. Lineage (NCBI taxonomy): Eukaryota > Viridiplantae > Streptophyta > Zygnematophyceae > Desmidiales > Peniaceae > Penium > Penium margaritaceum. The sequence goes on from SZWC01016060.1 coordinate 60,827, forward strand.
ATAGTGCAGGCACGCACAGACAGCAGACTGAGCTCAAGATCAGGCACAAACAGCACGTCGGAGAGGTATAGGGGGCCAGACGGACCATCAAAGCATACAACCCCAACGCCGTGGACCGGTAAGGACTGACCAGAACCTGTACGAACAGAACGGACAGTCGTGACAAGACCAAGTACCACAAAGTCACTACGACGACATGTCATGTGGTGGGTGGCACCGGAATCGATGATCCAAGTGCCACCGGAGTTACGACTAGTGAACGTCACTGTACAACGAGCAATGGAACACTCGGCATCAGAGGGACGCTGAGCAGTCAGTGAACGACGTACATCACGAAGGTGAGACTCATGAATCCAGTCAGTGTAGTCAGGGCCAGCATCATCACATGCGGACTGTGCTCCCCCACACGTGTCATCACGGGTCACGAGGACGGACGAACAAGCAATCTGTGACTCACTCGACGATGACAACACACTCGCACCTCCCTGAAAGCAAAGCGCCAGAAGATGACGAAGCTCGGCGATGGTACGATCACGTGGGTCGGGATCACTGCTGCTCGCTGGTGAGGACGCAGGATCAGCTGCAGTCGTGGTCGCCGCGCGTCCAGAGGAGTGTGCGGGCGACGTGTCGGACGCGGTGTGAGCAGCATGGACAACCTGAAGTCCACGAGTGATGCGCTCCCAGTCAAGCGGTTGTTGGCACTCGGTGTAGCGATGGGCACCTCCACAGTTGTAGCAGTGCACGGAACGGCCACTGCTACCACCGGATGACGGCTGCTGCTGACCCGATCTGCACTTCCTACTCTTCTTCTTCCCTTGGGCAGCTACTGCAACGCCCTGTGTCTGCGTGGGTGTAGACGGGGTTGAAGAGGAGGAGGAAGATGAGGTCGTGATGGAGGTAGATGAGGGTGACTGCAGAAGGGAAGATGATGGTGATGCGAGGACTACTGCAGCGAGGGAAGTCTCCTGATGCGCTACTGCTACCTCGAAGGCCGATGTCAACTGGAGGAATAGCTGATGCGCCCAGGGGAGCAGCTGCAGAGTGGCTGAGAAGGGCTCGAGAACAGCGTCGCTGTACCGTGTGAAGATGTCGGTGTACTCCAGGCGAACTCCGAGCATGATCGTCCGAAGTGCCCACAGCTGTGTGCCCCCTGAGGTCCCCAGACGCGTGTAAATACGCATGGCGCGTCGCCAGTAATCCGCCGCAGGCTCCGCTGGTCCCTGACAAAGCGAGTGGAAAGCACGAATGTGTGACGCACGCGTGGCATGCGTCTCTGCGGCCAGTAGGGACAATGCCAGATCCCAGCCTCCACGAGGATCAGCTCCGGTGCCTATGCCAGCCTCGCCAAGGAAGGGGCGGAAGTCGACGACTGTCTCGTGTGGCATGGCATAGAGAAGTCCTCGCATGGCCCGGGCTGCTGTCAGCACCTGAGCTGGATGTGTAGGCTGGTATGGGCTGTGGTAGTAAGGCCACACTCCCTCGGAAGTGCCCCACACCTGAAACAGGATCTCCCAGCAGTCAAATCCATCCTTGCTGATGTACCGTGGAGGTGGTGCCTCAAAGTCCTTTGGCTGCCGCTCCGTGGGGAGAAAAACCGCGGGCTGAGGAGGGCGAGAGACGGGGAAAACTCCTGGAAGGGGGTGATCACCGGGGAAGTCAGGTGACGATCGTATCGGGGACACGAGTGGAGGTCGGGTACCCGTCTGCAGCTGACGGAGGCGCTCCTGTAGAAGAAGAATCTCCCGCTCCTGGGAGTCATCCTCAAAGCCTGGCATGAAGGGCTCGTCATCAAGGAGGTCCGCAGGTGGTGGAGAAACCACGCCAGGAGGTGAAGCAGGCGGAGCACCTGTCACGGGCACCTGGGCCGAGTGCTGGGTGGAGGCCGCAANCAATGGCCTGCGAGCGAGGGCTCAACACCCCTGAAGAAGAGGAGGAGGGATCACCTGGTCCCTTGTCCTTGTCGTCGGGCGAACTCATGTCGCCGCTCACTATGGGAAGACAGGTCAAGTTTGTCAGATTTCAAAACCGTCTGCGTTTCTCGAGAAGTTGAAACGCTGGCAACTTTTGACTGTCCAGGTGAAAATTTGGCTGAGTGTAATGCTGACGTCAGCAAGTGGTTGCTGACATCAGCACGACCTGATGACGTCAGCAGTCAACAATGCTGACGTCAGCTTGTCCCGTCCCTTTTTTTTTCTTTTTCTTGTCACGGTTCTGCGCACGCTTCGCGGTGGCGCGCGGCAGCTCCGCGGAAGCTGCGCAGCAGCTTCTGCCCAGCTGCTGTTGCAGCTGTGCTGTCAGCTGCAGCAGCAGCTGCGTCGCTGCGTGTGCAGCGGTGGCAGCAGCGGCTGCGCGGCTGCTGCTGCTGCTGCGCGCTGCGGCTGCTGCTGCACCCTGCAGCTGCCGCTGGCTGCCGCCGCCACGCGCCGCTGCTGCTGCCGCTGCTGCGCTGTTGTTGCCGCCGCCACTGCCGCTGCTGCTGCTGTGCCGCTGCCGCCGCTACCGTTGCTACGCTGCTGCTGCTGCGCTGCTGCTGCGCTGCTGCTGCCGCCGCTGCTGCCACGCTGCTGCTGCGGCCGCTGCTGCTGCGTTGCTGCTGCCGCCGCCTCTGCTGCTGCTGCTCTGCTGCTACGGCTTTGGGGGGCGGCTGCACGCACTGCCGCCGCCACACACCTCTGCGTGGCGGTACACGTCGCTGCTGCTGCCTCTGCAGCTGCGATCTCACGTGGTGGGTGGATCGCGTTGACGGCGACCGGCCGTCTCCAACAGACCCCAGAAACTCTGCTGCATCGGTGACTCTTGAGAAGATTCCAGGAAGCTTCCTAGCCTTTCTGCTTGCTAGCCTGACAGCACGGGTCTGGCTGGTTGACACACAGGTCATGCAAGGGACAGCAAGGGTAGGGAGAGACACTTGCACTTGTATCTCNAACTCTGCTGCATCGGTGACTCTTGAGAAGATTCCAGGAAGCTTCCTAGCCTTTCTGCTTGCTAGCCTGACAGCACGGGTCTGGCTGGTTGACACACAGGTCATGCAAGGGACAGCAAGGGTAGGGAGAGACACGTGCACTTGTATCTCAAGCTTCAAATGAAGTTAATGCAAAGAGAGATAACAAATGACAGGTCCACAACATAACCGCCGTGGCTCACGGCGGGTGGCGCACACGGCGGTGCCTGTCAAACCTGAACCGGCCCAAAACCACTGTTTTGGCCATAATCCTGCGCACAAGCGTCCAAACAGAGCGCCGTCTGATCCTACGGATGCACGACAAAAAGACAGACACAACGACTGGTCACACGCCTACGTTCGGGAACAGCCAGAGAGTTTAAGAAAAAAAACATGTAAATCAGCCTGGCAGGGCTGTCCACCGAGAAAATCCTGAAGACCTCCAAACGTAGTCCGTGGGCTGTGGGAGCCCTCTGGTACACTGGGTAGGCTGCCAGGTTGCCTCCAGAGTGCTCAACAGGGACATGGACAATCACCCACTCTCAGACAGGGTTCGCAATCCGACGGAATGAACAGCCCCGAGGAACTTCCCACGTGCCAGTGCCTTGGTCAGGAAGTCAGCGCGCTACAAGTATGTGCCCACCCAGACGATGGAGATGAACTGCCGCTCTACCAGATCGCGCACGAAATGATACTTGACAGCGATGTACTTCGTGCGTGCGTGGAACACACCAGAGTTCTCAGCGATCGCGAGAGCACTCTGGTTGTCGCATCGGAGGATGATGGTAGGCACGGACTGACCCAAGCTCTGGAACAACCGCTGCAGCCACACCGCCTCAGCGGCGCCAGCGCCCAGAGCAACATACTCAGCCTCTGAGGAGCTGCGAGCAATGCACCCCTGCTTGCCGCTGCGCCAAGACACAGCGGTGCCACCAAGAGGGAACACGTAACCCGTGCGGCTGCGTCCATCAGGACTCTATGCCCAGTCGCTGTCGATGTAGCCATCTACCACAACCGAGCACTGTCTCCAAAAGCAGAGACCGTGATACGGTGTGGAGACCACGTACCGGACGACTCGCAAAGCTGCGTGCA
>SZWC01016061.1:0-58415 GCA_023375785.1 Penium margaritaceum
TAACATGGGCTCCCATACCACTCAATAATGGAAGGTTTTAGGCGTTATGGTGGAGGATAGGAATGAGTGTGGTCAAGTAGAATCAACAACGGAAAAGCAAGACATTAAAGTAGAGGAAGGCCCTAAAGAAAGTGATGTCTACATACGTATTTGTTCCGTACGGGAATTTCACAAAACCCTCCGTGTTCTTGCATCAACATCCTATGGACTATTGAAAATGTTTTAATAAACTCATCCCCAAAAAAGTCAAAGATATTTGGACAAGATTTTAAAATGATAAGAAATGTATTGATTTCACTCATTAAAAAATTTCCCTATGAAATAATTGGTCTTTTCCCCTGAAATTCTATGTATGTTCAAAATCCTTGTGAAATCTATGAACGATTTTGTGGAAACTAAGAAATCAAAGTAATCAACCTCTTTTTGTTTACAGGAAAATCTCACGGTTTCATTTGATACTAGTTTCAACACAAACCTTGAGAAAAAGTAGCTTATGACCTCACTTGTAAATCATTTCAAATTTCAATCTGATTTTTAATGTCATTCTAAGCTCAAAGTTGTGATTCAAATAAGAATTATATCTTCAAAAGTTTTGAAATAGAAATAAATGAATAATTCATATAACTTTGTCTGTAAATGCATACATATGATTAGATAAAGTGTTAGAAAAATGTTCCCCCAGGTTCTTGAATTCCCATCAGATCAAATTGAACTGCTTCTGCTCCTTTTTGCTTCTGCTCATATGTGTGAGAGTCCTGACTTGACCTTCTGTCACACATCTGTATTGAGCACACACTTAACAAGCCTGAATTGCTTGTCACAGGAAGCTGGAACTCAAGGTGAGAGTCTAGAAAGATGACTGGAGAAAGAATCTCATCGAATCATTAAGAAATGACAAAGAACAACATGATCTACTCAATACTCCTAGAGCTGCCTAGTGCTAAAAAATACAAGTGCTGAGAAGTCCGGATGTCTCTGTTTTGCGCGATGTGTTCGCGCTCGACGTAGGTGGAGCTGACGCCTCGGTCTTTGGTCGGACCGGACAGCATAGCGTCGCCCCACTTTAGATTGCCACGCTGGCACTTCCACCGCTTGCTCGCTGCCTCTCGCTCCCTTTCATCACTGCCCAGAGATGTGCAATACTTTGTGACATATATCTAATTGCTCCACATGTCTCTGTCAAAACACAGGTACCACGGGCAGGGGAGGCATGGGATTACCCTCTCTCCTAACCCAAGCATAGAGATAGAGTATTGGATAGGAGAGTAGATAGGCGGAGGGTCAGGGGAGAGAGTGGCAACCTCTCCCCTGGCCCTCTTGCCCATTTTGCTTATGTCAGGATTGAGTTTGGACACAAAATATGCCAGTTGCAACATTCCTCCCTTTTTAGTCCAATCTCATTCGATGATCATAAGCGGGTCATTTGCTGCGCTTCCCCCCTTTTCTTTTGCATCGTTCAAACTAGTGGGTTTGCGAGCAGGAATGAAGGCATAGGTGGGCATCAATCAGGAGGACATCAGACAAGAGATTTGGAGAAGAAGAGCAGTGGGACCAGTGCCTTTGCTCTCCCTCTCACATCGCTGGTCATGAATATAGACCGCGATTCACAAGGTTTCCCAACTGCCCCTCTCTCTCTCACGGTCCGTTGGTCAAGCAGTCAAGCAGTCAATCAGTCATGCTGAGCGCTGTCATGTAACGATGAGCGAGTCACGTCAGGCATGCGTGAGTCCCATTCTCTCGCACAGTTCCAGGTGCTGTTTCGTTTCAAGTGATTTTGTCAGAATGTCCGCTTCCTGTTGTTTGGTTTCCACATAGACCATTTCCACTTCGCCTTCTGCCACTGCGTCTCGCACATAGTGAAACTGACGCTTCACGTGCTTGGTCCTGCCATGGAGAACAGGGTCTTCAGCCAAGGCGATCGCACTCTGGTTATCGCAGTAAATGACCGCTGGTTCCAACTGGTCAAAGCCCAGTTCACCAAGTAGCATCCGAAGCCAAACAACCTCTCGTGTGCATTCACTCTGAGAGATGTACTATGCTTATGTTGATGAGAGGGCAACGACGGACTGTTTCTTGGATCTCTAGGATACGGGCTCCCCATTGATTTTGAAGACGTAGCCCGACGTTGACCTGCTGTTGCTTTCATCTCCAGAGAGGTCGGCATCAGAGAGGCCAATGAGGAGGGGACCTGTGGTCTTTGTATACCTGATGGACATGGTGGCGGTGCTACGCAGGTAGCGAATACAGCGCTTCGCAACTGTGATGTGATCCTTGGTTGGGGCTTTGCAACCTTGACTAAGGATGCCGACTGCGTATGACAGGTCGGGGCGCGTCCCTACGGAAGCGTACATCAGTGAGCCCACCATGCTCGGATAGAGCTTTGCGTCAGCTGGAGGTGCTAGCATATCTGGCGTTGCTGGCTTGGTGAGGCCATGATTGGATAGTAGTGGGGTGGTGATGGCAGCAGCCTGGCCCAGGTTGAACTTTTCAGCCATGCGTTGAACGTATGAGGCTTGAGATAGGAGGACCTGAAGCTGGAACATGTCATGGTTCACCTGGATTCCAAGGTAGTAGTTGAGTTGGCCCATGTCGGCCATTTCAAAGACAAGAGCCAGCTACTATTTGAAGGTGGAGATAACAGGGAGAGATGGACCGAAGATGATGAGGGCGTCCACATACAGAATCACTCCCAAGGTGGAGGGACCATGACGGAAGTAAACCGAGTGGTCCGAGTGGAGGCGCTGCAGGTCTTGGGTCAGAAAAAATTCATGGATCTTCTTGGTCCACTGGCGAGGAGCCTGCTTGAGGCCGTAAAGGGATTTGTTGAGCAGACAGACCAAGTTCTCCCCCTCCTGCTCAACGAATCCCTCGGGCTGAGTCATGTAAACTGTTTCTTCCAGATCCCCACTCAAAAAAGCGGATTTGACATCCATCTGATGGAGGTGCCACGCATTGGAGGCAGCAAGAGCCAAAATAACTCGGATGGAGGAGTATTTGGCGACTGGTGCGAAGGTGTCACTGTAGTTCACACCGAGAACCTGACTGAAGCCACGAGCAACGAGGCAAGCCTTGTACCCACAAGGGTCACCGTTAGCATCCAGTTTTTGTTTGAAAACCCACTTGCAAGTCACAATGGGGGTGTCGGCAGGTCGTTGGACAAGAGTCCTGGTCTGCTGCTTCTGAAGTTGTTCAAATTCTTCCACCGCTGCGGCATGCCACTGGGCACTGTCAGGTCTGGTCATGGCATCCTTGAAGCTGGTGGGATCAACAACTTGAGTGACGAGGGCAATGTCAGCGTCCTCAGGGATGCCAAGGGGACCCGCAAGGACAGCAGATGCACTTGACTGAGAGAGAAAGCGGGGTGATCTGTGCAGTGCCCGCACGGGTGCTGGAAGTGATGGGAGGGACTGCTGGGAGAGCAGTTGAGCGAGTGGAATAGCAGAAGCGGTGAGGAGATGTTCTTCAGGTACCACCAGTGGTAGGACACCCTCATGTTCATCAGGGACGGGGTCAACGGAGAATTTCTCGAGAACATTATTGATGTCAGAAACATCATTTAGAACCAGGGTCGGTGTGAAAGAGGGCGGATCGTTGGAGATTGTACGATCCTGAGAGCTTTCATCAAAGGTGACGCTTCTGCTGCCGAATACTGTCTTATTGTCGTTGGCCCAGAGTCTTTAGGCATTGCCTCCTTCTTCATATCCGAGCAGATAGCACTTCCTGTTGTGTGATCCGAGCTTTGTCCGGTGCTCTGGGTGAATCCATGCATAAGCTGTGCATCCGAAAATGCGTAGATAGCTGACATTAGGACGGTATCCGCCCCAGGCTTCATATGGTGTGTTGGATCCTACAGGGAGTTTCTTGGTTGGAGGCCTGTTGGTAAGATAGGCAGCTGTTGCAAGAGCCTCGGCCAAGAATTTGGCCGAAAAATGTGCTGTATGCAACATGGTCCGAGCTCTGTCAAGGAGCGTGCGGTTCATCCTTTCTGCTTTCCCATTTTGTTGAGGCGTGAGAGGCATAGTTGTCTGATGTATGATGCCCTTGTTGTCAAAGAAGCGCTTGAGAGTGCTGTTGACAAATTCGCCTCCGTTGTCGTTGCAAACCTTCTTGTTCTTCGCTTCCGTTTGGTTTTCAATCTCACGAATCCAGGACATAATGAGGTCAGGTGCTTCGGATTTGTAGCGTTGAAATTTCACCCAAACGAAGTGATTGTAGTCCTCAAGTAGAACCAGGAAGTGGTTCTTGCCTGACATGGATTTTTCCTTGAGGTAACATAGTTCCATGTGTATGAGCTCCAGTCGCTTTGTTGTTGAGATGTCTGAGTAGGACGGAAAGGACTCTTGAGTCTGTTTTCCTGCAAGACAGCCTGTGCAAGGCTTGTCTGGCACTCTTGGGAATGACTGCGGTAGATCGTGGACCATTGCCTTAATAGCCATTGTGCACAGAGTCAGATGGCCAACATGGCCAAGTCTTTGATGCCAGAGCGTTGTTAGAGATGTCGTGTATGGAATCAACTCTGCTTGTGCTTCTGAATGGCCTGATTCAGTGGTTGCAGCAACGGTCATTTTTGGTTCCGCACCAGATTGTGGAAGTGGTGGCGGCGGCTTGGTGTCAAGTATCGTCAAGTTGCCTTGTCGTCTGGCAATGGCGGTGGTCTTGCCGTCCTTGTTGTAGACTTTGCAGTTCTTGTCAACGTCAAAGGTGACTTTAAGCTCCTTGTCATTCAGCCTGGTCACAGAAAGAAGGTTTGCTGCCAGATTTGGAACATAGAGAGTGTCTGTGAACAGCCAAACAGTCGTTTTTCCTTCAAGTTCAATGGCAACTCGGATTGTTCCAATGCGAATAGCTGGTATGACACGGCCGTCTACAATTCGGACTGCCTTAGGTGCCGCAAGGTCCTTGTAGTCGATAAACCATGACTTGTGGCATGTCATATGTCGCGTGCATCCGGAATCAATGATCCATGCAAGAATTCCGGCTGCCATGAGGAAGGCGCTGTCAATGGAGCAAAATGCCATTTCCTCCAGGACAAGATGACTGTGGTCATCGATGTTCTCCTGTGTCGTTGGTTGAGCAAATGGATCTCCAGGTTGGCAAGTTCCTGCAGCTTGAGATATGTCAGAGTGTTGTATACCAGAGTTCCCTTGTCTCTCTGTGATTAGTTGGCTGAAGAGGTCTTGATCTGCTGTAGTTTTGTCAAAGAGTTTCAGGCCTTCTGGATTGATCCGATTGGCAGTGATCTCAGCCAACTTGGTCACTACTTCCTTCACATCGTGAACCACAGAAGTCAAAAGAGCATGATGCTGCTGTGGAGGTCCTCGTCCAGGGAGGGAACACACTCGAAAGATGTGGCCTTTCTTTCCACACTTGTAGCAGGTGACATTGGCGAAGCGGTTTTCTTCTGTCATGGAGGAACCTTGATTTTTCAGATTGCTTGGATGAAAAGGAAGTTGTTCCTGATGGTGCCAACCTTCCTTGGCCATACCCCCTTCCGTTTCCATATGTCTCATACTTCTTCAGTCGTTGATTTTGGAGACTGGTGTATAGTGCTGATTCACCTCCGGCTTCTTTTATCAACTTGTCTTCTGTGTCCATAAGGGCTTCACAAGCCTTCTCTATTGTCAACTTGTAGGGTGCTGCTGCTGCGGCCAAAGCTGCTGCCACCGCTCCCGCGGCATCCTGTCCACCTTGTTGATTTGCGTTTGCAGCTCCAGCCTGATTGGCTTCTAGAGCTTTCAGTCGTTGATCAAACTATCTTCCTTGGTCTTGAAATGTTAGAAGTCTTTCAACGGTTGCATCAAATCTGCTTGGAAGTCCGCTGCAGATTAAAAACTTGAGCCGTTCTGTGACGTGCAAGGCGATGATGGAGAACGCCTGATCAAATCTTCTTTGCCAGATGACCTTTTGCTCTTGGGTGGCAGCAGCGTCTAGTGTCTCTCCTGGTGGGACCGAGACCAATCCCCAGGGCCCTTTGTTCAAAAGTACAAGCCTGATGTCAAAGGCAAACTTGTGGTAATTCTCTCCATCAAAGGGTTCAAGCTTGAACTGATCTCCGCTAAATGATGCCATGGTGATGTCAATGCCGCAGCAAGGGAGTTTCTTTCAGTTGTGGCCGTGTCACGGTGGTCAAGGGAGTCTTCAGGGTGATGTGTTTGATCTGAATTTGGCACCCTGCTCTGATACCACGTGTTAGAAAAATGTTCCCCCAGGTTCTTGAATGCCCATCAGATCAAATTGAACTACTTCTACTCCTTTTTGCTTCTGCTCATATGTGTGAGAGTCCTGACTTGACCTTCTGTCACACATCTGTATTGAGCACACACTTTACAAGCCTGAATTGCTTGTCACAGGAAGCTGGAACTCAAGGTGAGAGTCAAGACGAATGACTGGAGAAAGAATCTCATTGAATCATTAAGAAATGACAAAGTACAACATGATCTAGTAAATACTCCTAGAGCTGCCTAGTGCTAAAAAACACAAGAGCTAAGAAGTCCGGATGTCTTTGTCTCGCGCGATGTTTCCGCGCTCGACGTAGGTGGAGCTGACGCCTCGGTCTTTGGTCGGACCGGACAGCATAGCGTCGCCCCACTTTAGATTGCCACGCTGGCACTTCCACCGCTTGCTCGCTGCCTCTTGCTCCCTGTCGTCACTGCCCAGAGATGTGCAATGCTTTGTGACATACATCCGATTGCTCCACATGTCTCTGTCAGAACACAGGTACCACGGGCAGGGGAGGCATGGGATTACCCTCTCTCCTGACCCAAGCATAGAGATAGAGTAGTGGATAGGAGAGTAGATAGGCGGAGGGTCAGGGGAGAGAGTGGCGACCTCTCCCATGGCCCTCTTGTCCATTTTGCTTATGTCAGGATTGAGTTTGGACTCAAACTATGCCAGTTGCAACATAAAGGTCTTTATATGCACCTAAATGTTTATTGAAATCATTAAATGCAACCACTTTCTCATCCACTTGAAAATTCAAATACATCTTGAAGATCGCGTCCAAGCGTGAGTCTGAATCAATATAAAACAATCTTTGAATATTTTTCTCTTCAGAAACTGATTCAACTCACAAAAAATTCAATGTCTAAACGTTTTCAAAACAATCATACAATCTACTTTCATTTATTACATGTATTCAAACACATATAGCTGTCCGTAACTATTGCTTACATCAACATACACAAGCCACAAGCATTTGTATTTTTATATGTACCTTTCATTTAGAATTACGGTTTCACATTTACATTTCAATTCATAATTGGATTTTTATATGCATATCTATCCATAGTCAGATTGAAAAACATGACATTTTATACACTAGGTCACATTTGGGAAACGTTTATAGATAAAATGTTTTACAACCTGAATTCAAATATTATCTTAAGATAGAGACCGATGATTATTACTCTTGCATTGAAAGAAGAATGGAGGATTACAAAAACATTGAGAGGTTCATACATTGTTGATGTTGTTATATGAAATATGAGTTTTCAAAATGTTTTCTATATATTTTTGCACGACCAAAAAAAGGTTGAGTAGGCCTCACTATCGTGCTAAAACCTACATGTGCTCACACTTGAAGTAATTGCAAGATGGTTAAATAGAAAAAGAAGTAAATGGTCATTTTATGTTTTGGAAAGATTTACTATTCTACGAAAACACAAGTGCAGATGAAGTGATTCTAAGTTTTAATCTCACAACATCGTTTGTAAAACCACGTGCCGTGACTTTGTGCTTGGCCCAAGCAAAGTGTTATGCCTTCTTGGGGGACGGGCCTTTTGGCAAGTATCTTGGCATGCCTTGCAAGTTGACAGGCGTTAATGAACTAAAAGCACCACCTAGCCAATAAAAAAAGCTTTCATGCTCATAAACTCCACAAATGAGTGCACTGGCATGATTTGAATGTGCGCTTGGATTTAGAAGGATAAATTCCAAGGGTGGTGGTTGTAACTCTCACTTAGGTAGTCTAGAACGCTGAGTTATTGTAGTAGGAGATACTGGCCACCTTTTATACTAATTTCAAGGCAAATGCCAAAGGAAACAGTCCTAGGGGTCCTAATTGTTTTGGTTATAGAGGTCACCGCTGTTGCATCATGGGTTGTGGGCCTTCTGAGCCTATAGAGTGATTCATGTACGAGGTTGTGCATGTGGTTGGAAACCTCATTGCTCCTGGTACCATTTTTTGTTATAGCTTAATAGGGATGCTTGCTTCAACTTGCCTTTTGCGATGCCGTTACCAAGTATTCCATTGTTGGAAAACATCCTCTGCTAAGTTGCGATGGTTTTTCCTCCAAAACGATGGATTCATTGTACATGGTAAGGTCATGAGCAACCATGTGTCCTAGAAACAAAAAATTCTTTGATCGTAATAGTGGACAATCGTCAATGGGAATTCTCCCGGTACTCCATGAAATGAATTCAGAACTTTCTATAGAAGGTTGTGAGTCAAAATCCAATAATGCAAGGCTCAATCTAAATCCAACGCAAGATACAGCGTACTTTGAATACATCATAAGGCATGGGTCAATGATACTTACTCTAACAGTGATATATCAATGGAATTCTACAAACATATTGAGATTTTCATATAGTATCATCATTCTCATATGAAAAATTCATTCAACCAAAACATTACATTCATAAATTCAATCCTCTACCACAAAAGAAAACGTTTTGTTGGGTATTCTACTGATTTTTTAAAATGCATTATTCAACAAAATAAATGTCATAATCCTAGTGTTACGATTCATCTCCGCATTTCACCCGAGAAATCATTACTATATAACTTTTTTGTTTTCAAATCGGGCAAGTATAAACTTCTACCTTGACACTATACAGGGAAAAAAATTATTTCCATGAGTGATGATGTAGTTAAACATAAAATATTCTCCCCTGGCCAAACTCATAACAACAAAAATGAAACAGTTACACTAAAGGAGTTACAATGAAGTAATCTTGCATAAACCAAGTATTATCCACCTCATTAAATTCATCAGCAATATTTTCATTGGAACAATGAAACATTTGTTCTTAGATTGAAAGCTTTAGTAAGATACAAAATCACCCTTTGTGATTACATATGAGGCTTCATGGAAGGATGAATCATGTTTGTTAAATAAAATGTGATGTATCATTGGCCCTGCCCTATAAATGACACTAGATCTTGAATTTTCTATTTAAACACTTCTAAACTGACTTGTAGTGCTGCGAGTACCATTCTTTACGTGTTCATAAACTCTTATTCTGCAAAGTATCCATAGTCTAACCAGAATGAGACCTTGGAGTCCATTTTTTAAAAAACCTCAAGTGTCCATGTGCTTCAGATTGGGGCCATGGTCCATGTTCAACCTCAAAGATTGCTTTCCTTTAATGCTCTACTTTTTCCATGGAATATTCCCCACAACATACATAAGCTGTTTTACATAAATGTTTTCCATGGGGTATCTCACCATTGAATTAAGTAAAAATTCCATCAAATAGTCTTCTTCTCCCACCAATATCATGAGTTGCACAAAACCTTCCAATACCGTTTGCAAGGAAATCTTGGCCAAAGGGGCTGTTTTTATTTGTGCACTATTTTTTCCAAATAGATTTGCTTTCCCTACTTGATTACTTGCCCTTATACGCACACTTCTTTAAACTTCTAATTCCCCTCACCCATGCCTTCCTCCAGTGCTAGTAGACTCATCAACCTCATGGGCCAAGGTTAAGCATCATGCAATCATGAACCTTTTTTCCTTTGATTTTTATGATCACTTCTATTCACCGATCATTAAGTGCCCTCCTACACTTTTATTTTCCACTTCACGTTCCTACCATTGATGCTTTTCCACTTTAGAATATATGAAAGTCTTGTTTTCCCTTGCTAACTAATCTTTTTATCCCATAACATGGTTCTAAAAATTACACTTTTTTCGTGATATGCTTTTTTTTAGCTAGCATGCAATTTTTTACGTCGTGGTTTCCATTACATATTATGCAAGAAATGGAAATTTAAGCTTCAAATTAATTCAAATCTATCAAGTACTAACCTTGACCAGAAGTTTTCTAAAAGGGTGTTTTTAGGTGTGTTACAAATAAACTTACACAATTACACATAATTAGTGACTCTTTTTATAATCTAGGCATTTCAAAGTTAGTAATTGCAACATAGTAGTTTCTTATGTTGGTTCATGCTACTCCAATGTGTGTATGAGGTTTTATCTTATCCTTAATACATTTCAGTGTGTGTAAGAAAACTAATGCTACCACTTATTCCTTTGAGAACCGTTCTTCTGTTGAACCACATCATCTGGCATTTGTGTTTTAAGTTGGCTTTTGTAAAATATAAACGCACAACATTCTTGAATTCCATTTCAAGAATTAGAAAGTTTCCACCAAGAATGAGCCATTGGGACATATTTATGTAAGCTGTACTTTTTTTTTGAGGTGTATGTGGGAAAAAAGACATTCTTATCATCAAACATGATTCTTTGCGAATCATCAAATGAACAGACAACCATTGATTGTGTATGATACATCAAAAAGATGGCTTTGGATCAATTTTCAGGAAGCATTAAGTTGATGACCACCAAGATACAGAGAAAGAGAGAGAGAGAGAGAGAGAGAGAGAGAGAGGGAGAGAGAGAGGGAGAGAGAAAGAGATAGAGAGAGAGAGAGAGATAGACAGAGAGAGAGAGAGAGAGAGAGCAAGATCGAGAGAGAGAGAGAGAGGGAGAGAGAGAGAGAGAGAAAATGAGAGAGAGAGAGATAGAGAGAGAGAGAGAGGAGAGAGAGAGAGGTAATGATATAGAGAGAAAGAGAGCAAAGGAGAGTGAGAGACAAAGAAAGGAAGGGTTAAGAAAGAGTGGGAGAGAGATAAAATGTGGAATAAATCAAAACTTAATGTAAAGAAGCAAAAACATATAGCAAGGGAAGAAGTTTATGCAAAATCCTTTAAAACTGCTATTTGTAACTTTCTATGTTTTATGGATTATCAAGGATGAAATCATCTATTAACATATTATTGATGTTAAAGTTATCATGAAATAAAAAACTATTTTTTTCGATATTGGAAGTTCTATTTCATGCAAAATAATCTTTTTGGATGTAGATGCATAGAATGTATTTTAGATATTGGAATGATGTCAAGTGCTGCCCATGTGAAGCGCTAATAAGAAATGGTCAATAAATTTAGAGGTGTAATTTTAAAGTTTATTTATAATATCTTTCAAGCTGTTTCACCTATTATTTTCACTTAGGTTTTACATGTATGGGTTTGCACCTGAATTTTCTTGAACGCCATTTGCAATGTTGAAGAATAGTTTCCTGAACGACCATATGACTAAGAAGTTTAATATTTGCATGTTAATAAATTTGTCGCTGATTTTGCGGAGAAAAGGTTTCCTCTTTTCCTCACAATAATGCTTCATAAACCATTCTTTGAATTTTTTTTGTTTAAATGAATCACTTTTACCTTTCACTTTAAGAATACAACAATGCATACGTGTAACGTTCTTCTTTATTCTTGCTGCATAAATGTCGAGATGTGAATGTATCTAAAGTGGTTTGGGATCTTGTTAAAAGATTTTTTCCATGAGGTTTAAATTTTTTATACATGTATCTCATTAAATTCATTCCAAAATGTCAATACATTATTTCAAAATGTTTCATTTGCATAAAAAAATCGAAACATTTGCAACGTACCCCTTTGGACAAAACGAGTTGGCTTACCAACAAACACCGAATAGATGATTGCTATTCTCTTGTAAGGATTCCGTGAATAAGCTAAGGTTAACAAAAGTTTCATTTCAAATGATTTATGGAAACAATTTTTGTTGAGCATAGTAGAATTAAAACAATGCAATACCTGTTACTTGTGGTAAATGTTTGCTCGCTTGTCATAGTTACATGAATGCACTACATTCTTTAGTGCTAGAATTTGAGCCCATGCACCAAATTTGCATTCTTTCCATTGCTTAGATGTTTTTATGGAGACTGGAAATTAGTCAAGCTTTAAGCTTCCAAAAAAAGAAAAGTTGGTGGTTGTCGTCCGGTCTTATCTCTTATTCCTCCATTTACCTATGCATTGGATGTTTTCATATCATACTTCTAGAATGATTTCGTGCTCCTTTCTTCTCGCTTCTTCCTTGATTTTGGCATGACCTTAGATTTTCATGGCATCAAGGATGTGAAGGTCCTTTAGTGGGTTGCTCTCCTCTGCTCTCGCGTTGCTCGTCTGCTTTTGCTTATGTTGTATGGTTTATGCAACGTTTTGCTTGTCCTTGATGGCCTCCCTTGGCTTCCTTTCCTTAGTTTTTTCATGGCGCGGCTTCCTCTTGCGACCTCGCCTGTCTTACTATCCTACGCATTTTGATGCACCTTCACCCCACCTTTAGTGACATTGTGGCTCTTAGCGCCCGCTCTCCTATGGCACACAGTCGTCCCCCTCCCTTCATTGTCGCTTGCTCAATTTCTTGAGATTTGCACTCTTATGGTGCTTACTCGCCTCCCCTTCTTGGTCACTGTTTGCCCCTCTCCCTTTATTCCCTCGTTTTTGCTCTTTCCCCTCTTCATATTCCTCCCCTTCCCCATTCCTACCTCGTCTCCTACCCGTGTTTCCCTCCTTTTTTACATCCCCCTTTTTTATCTCCTGCCTCAATCTTGTCCCTCCCCTCCACCTTGTCCCCCCCCCTCCTTTGCCCTTTCCTTCGCTGCCACCCCTACCTCCAGCTCTGCCTATGCCTACACCTCCTTAGCCTTCTTCCTCTTGCTCCTCCTCTACCCCTCCCGCCTTGCCCTCTTTCAAACCATTCCCATTGTCAGTATTGTTGTTGCTTGACCCCTTGTGGTTACCCACCCTCGTTTTCCCCCCCTCACTATCGCATCCCTTCCCGTCACCTCTCACCCCACATTCTCACTCTCTTTTCACCCTTTCCCCTTCCTCCATCCTCCCACTGCCCTTCCTCCACACCTCCTTTGCTCCCCTCCTTTGCCCTCCTTCTATCATCCCTCCTCCCTCCCTATGCTTTCCCTCCTCCGTCCGTCCACCCTCCTTCCGCCCTCTACATTTTAAAATGCATTTTCATGGTAGGCAAAATGTTATTTTGAAGCTGTCAAATAAGTATATGTTTTCATGTCCTTTCATCGGATAATGTTAAGATTTGTTTTTTTATGTTGTTTTCCTCTTGAATGGATTCCTCCTTTATGTTTTCATGTATGAATAGATTTTTACGACCACATTGAGGAAAAATGATTACATGATTACAAACGATGTCTCTAGTGATTTTTTGCCTGGTATTTTTAAGATTATAGTTTTTTAGTTTTTCGTATAACTTTTATCTTTGGTAGGCTCAGAGAAATCTGTAGGTGTGATTATTTGTTTGAAGAGGAGATTTTTTAAATGGATAGGTATGTGTTGAAACCTTCCAAATGTTTTTTGGATACTTTAAAATATCACTGTGGTTTGAATTATTACGATAATTAAAATGATATTCAGCAAAACAAAATGGGAAAAATGTTTGAGATTTTTAATGGTGTCGATGAAGTAGGTTGAGTACCTGAAAATAGAAAACAACTATTTAGAAAACATCATTTCATAAAATGTGTTGAGAATTTCTAGGGTTGATTCACATTTTTACCTTTGGTGGAATTTTGCAAGTTGGAAAATCCAAAACATATCATATTGTTAATGTGCATAGGTTCTTGTGTGTTTTGTTTATAGGCATGTTTTGCATTGCCTTTTAAGTACAACATTATTTTTCATTTATATGAATTATCTCTACTTAAATTAGACATTTACATGTAACATTCTTGGTTTTCCACCTTTCATATCGATCTAGTTAGAAATTGTAATATATTTATTATTGTCTCTTGACAGTTGTTTTAAAGTGAAAGATGTGGACCTGTTTCCAAAATATAGTAAAATATGATTAGTGATATTCAATATTGATGTGATTGTACGATGAAATGTTTGGGATGTTGGACATGATAGGTTGAATAGTTAAGTTAATTATGAATTCTTATCCACCTGCAGAAGAACTCCGGGACTATATTGAGCCCTAAAAACATTCCAATATAGAATTATTCTTATCATTACGAAGATGACCACTTTCTCAATCTTTACGGGAAAGACAGCTTCTACGTTGCACACAATATCATACAGTTTCATACATCATATGGTTTGTGCGCCTTCGGATACCTGCTGTTAGCTCTTCTATTGACGTAGGAATTTGTAGCGTGTCGACTATCGCACCGATCGTCAGAACAGTGTCCTGCGGACAGCCGACAACGGTCCCATATTCTTACATGTAGGTCATCAACATCAAGGTCGCGCTGTTTCGAAGGATAGTTCTGGCCTCCGTTCAACAGTAAAATCGACTCTTCAGATGCCCTCGATTTAACTCACCCATCGGTGCTCGTTGTTGGTCATGGGCGAAAGCGCGCGACAAGAATTCTCGCTACGGCGAAGCACTGACGTGCCAATTATTTTGTCGCGAATGCGTTTGATGTCGACCTAGTCGCGAATGCGTTTGATGTCGACCTAGTCGTATATGCCAATTATTTTGTCGCGAATGCATTAGAATTGCGGTTACAATTGTCCAGTCGCGACTGGTTTTCAGATTTGGCATAGCGGACAGCTACTGGCGAGGGTGATGGAGAAGTGGTTTGGGCGAGCCCTGTTTCAACCATTTTCAGTTCACGAACCCTTCATCGAACTCCAATGATGATGTCAGCAATCATGCGGGCGGGAATTGTAGTCCCAATTACCTTTTCTCACCGTTATCACGCTACCTAGTTCAGACTCACGTTACTTCGCACGGAAGTGACTAGCAGTAAGATATTTTGGTTACGCCCTATGATAGCGTTATTATAGCATTGACCAACACGGGCTGGACACCACACACTTCGACGAAACTGTTATGCATTCGTCGGTCCTGAAACAGTGCAGACGGAAGATCGGCTATAACAGGGACTGTTTCATATTGGCAAGACATGCAATGCACCCTTATCCGAAACACGAGCAAGGAAAACATCTGGATCACGATCTGGAGAACATTCCTGCACATCAGTCTAGATACGGTAATTGCAGTTTGGACACTACCGTGAAAACTTCAAATTGTTGAGTTATACAAACAACGTAGTCCTACTCAGTCGCCAGCAATGTTTACGGAACATCTTGCAATAAATATATTACGAGGTCTTAGTTTTGCAACGTGGATGAATGAGGGGGCTAGTGCATCACTAAGTCGCAATGCACCGTCCACTACTCTTGCAAGTNTAAGATATTTTGGTTACGCCCTATGATAGCGTTATTATAGCATTGACCAACACGGGCTGGACACCACACACTTCGACGAAACTGTTATGCATTCGTCGGTCCTGAAACAGTGCAGACGGAAGATCGGCTATAACAGGGACTGTTTCATATTGGCAAGACATGCAATGCACCCTTATCCGAAACACGAGCAAGGAAAACATCTGGATCACGATCTGGAGAACATTCCTGCACATCAGTCTAGATACGGTAATTGCAGTTTGGACACTACCGTGAAAACTTCAAATTGTTGAGTTATACAAACAACGTAGTCCTACTCAGTCGCCAGCAATGTTTACGGAACATCTTGCAATAAATATATCAGAGGTGTTTGACCATCATGACCGCCAACAACCATGGTTGAGCCAACTTACGACATGAATCCAGGCGTCGATCCAAAGAACGTAACTAGACAACATCTTGCAATAAATTGTTCTCTTCACAAAATAGCCACAATTTCGAAGGACCTCAGTGCTCAAATTATGCCTCGTTCAACCTGTCTCATGGTAGATACTAGTTCGACTCATCAACTCGTAGCCAAAAAAGGCCGACATCTGTTGAACCGAGGGCAAGAGTCGACACTTCTGAAAACGGATGCTGAGGTAGTAGGGTCTCTGATACCCACATCGTGGGCAAAGACGGGTGTAACATTCTGTCGTTTGCAACATACTTACTGCTAGTTATGCACAGAACCATTAGCAAAGCCCTTAGTTGGCAATGAGTATCATCATAAAGGTCCGCTCACCTCAATGTATACAGCAATAAACTCAAAGAGGTTCTACAACGTCAAACACCCGTACAAATGCATTAACCATTACTGGTCATATGAGGTATAGCTGGATGGCGTGGGTCCTGTGAACATTATTGCAGCGCCGAAACATAAGCACTTCTAGTTTGTGTATCAAACTAGTAATATATGCGCAACAAATGGTGCTAAAAGAGATAGTCATCGGTCAATAATGGGCGTTGGGATGTCACAGGATCTCCAAAAATACAACCAAATGTGAAAGAAGGTGCCTCAGGTCAGACAGAATTACCACTAATATACCGGTAACGATTTCGAAGGACCCGGCACTATGCATTGCTGACGTTTTAGGACATGTACGAATTCTTATACTCGTCAGAGGTACTGGCGGTATCATTGTGTAATCAACGTTAAGCAAAGAGGACGCCATTGGACCTATGGAAAAATCCCTGCACCAACTGTGACTGCAAAAATGTTGTAAGACTGCTGTCTGAACTGCAATGCAGGTGTTTGTTTTTCAAAACCACATAAGAAGTATCGGTTTGTGATGAGTATTGACTTGAAACATTGGTGAAATCCATTGCACAATATAGCAAAAGATTCGAGGTCCCACGACGTCTGACCCCGAAAGGTCAGTGCAACCAACATAGGTCCCACCTTGTGAGAAGGTAAATATGACATGGTTTGCCACGTAAACCGAGAGCTCATCCACTACAAACAGTTCTTAGAAACGAGGTTATCAGTGAGCGATGGCGATGAACATGTTGGCAAGGACATCATACCAAGTATGTTATAAAGAGTAAAGAGCAATGGTCACACACACTCATCCCTTATTCACCAAAAGATAACGTCTTTGGACTCAGTGATCATGGCCGTTGTCGTGCGACATGTTTTTGTCTGTTCCTATAATGTATATGCATGGTCCCAATCAGAAGTTACCGATTATGTCCAACTGCGTAGGAACTACACGACGCTTTGCCAACGTTGTAGGACCTACGCAAACTTTACCGGTCCAATGAATCAAGTGGCGAGTTAGTACGTTTTTCGTCTTTCAGTGTTATGTACAGACAACGCTGTAGGACCTCTGGGCTATTCCTTGCTCTTCCTACACCTCAAAGACAACGTCAGACTCTCCTCTCTACATAACATTTTTTTTTTCAATTCTCCAAACCTAGCGACAAATTTAACTTCACAATCAGTATTGCCATCGTACATTTAACAAAGCAATTTCAAATTTCTAATATTATCATCTAGGTGCAACGACGTCTGACCCTTGGAAAAATTCTGTAACAATGACGGGTCCATTGAGGTTATTCTCAGATGGAAAAGGATTTGTGTAGGCTGAATGCATTTCAAACAAACGAGAAACCATAGCCCCTAGGTCCTATGCCGACCAAGTCGCGTCTGGAAGTCCGCCCAACATTTGGGGAGGTATTGCAACGTCGTAGGACATAAGGGCATGTGGTCGTCGCACAAGGTTTGTAAGTATGGTCGGACGGCAAAAGACCTTTTTCGGCTAATTGCATGTCGTATAAAATGAGAGACACGTTGAATGTATATGCTTGGCAGAAGAAACCAAACTGAAATTCATTCCAAACAGCATTCAAAGAAGAGGTTTGGTGAGGAATGGCGTTCATAACGTTGCATAACCTGCACAAACCAAACAGTTTGTTTGACGTTGACGCACCGCTACACACGCCAACTTAGTGCATGCAGGCTAACAATAACAGACCCATACAACGGCCTAGGTCCTATGAAAACCAGTTCATGTGAGGATGCCGTCTGACATGGGGCGGGTTTCAAGATGTCGCATGTAGACGTNAATTGCATGTCGTATAAAATGAGAGACACGTTGAATGTATATGCTTGGCAGAAGAAACCAAACTGAAATTCATTCCAAACAGCATTCAAAGAAGAGGTTTGGTGAGGAATGGCGTTCATAACGTTGCATAACCTGCACAAACCAAACAGTTTGTTTGACGTTGACGCACCGCTACACACGCCAACTTAGTGCATGCAGGCTAACAATAACAGACCCATACAACGGCCTAGGTCCTATGAAAACCAGTTCATGTGAGGATGCCGTCTGACATGGGGCGGGTTTCAAGATGTCGCATGTAGACGTCGTATGCAAATGTCACAGGACATGCACACTTTGCAAGACGTTTGCCGATGCCGCAGGACCTATTGCCATGCCGCTGGTCTTATAACGTCAATGCTATAGTTTAAGGGCATGTAGTCATCGCACAAGGTTGAAAGCATGGTTGGATGGCATGTGTCCTGTTCCGGCCGATTGCATTTTAACAAAAATCAGAATCATTACATGTCGATGGTTTACAGCACAAGCAAAAGTGAGATTCACTGCAAACCGTGATTCAATTAAAGGTCATGGTTGAAGGATACCAATAATGACTTTGCAGTATTTTCACACACCAAATAGATCTAATGACGTTAACGCACCGACAGGACAGACGGCAGTCACCGCACTAGTTTTCGGGTGACAGACGTTGCCGTAGGTGCATGCACGCCAACGACGTGGGGCCACTACACTGCCATTGGTCCTATGACAACCAAGTCGCATCAAGACGGCCGCCGTGCATCGGACAGATTTTCAAACATCGCGAGACATGCAAACGTTGCAAGACCATTGCCGACACCGTATGACTTGTCTTGATGGCGCTGTTCCTATAACGTTGAGGCTCCATCATGACGGCATGTGATCATCTCTTAAGGTCCAAAGTATGCTTGGAGAGCAATCGACCTATTCTGGCCGATTGCATGTCGAATGAAATCAGAAACTTTTATGTGTCTACGGTTTGCAAAACACACCAGATTGAAATAGCTGCAAATGGTGTGTAACGAAGAGGTTTAGTGAAGAATGGTGTTGATGATGTTGCATAACCTGCACAAACAGGAGAGGTTGGTTGACGTTGATGCACCGCCACACATGCAGCCATAGTGCATGCACGCTAACGACGTGGCGCGACATCGGGCAGGTTTTTAGACTTCGCAGAACATGCAGATGTTGCACGACCCTTTCCGATGCCAAAGGACCTCTTCCATTCTATTTCATTTCAAAAAGTGTGAGAGAGCGGGTCATGTCAATAGTTTACGATTCAAACCAAAATGATATTCACAGCAAAATGTGTCAGAAAAAGGAGGTCATTCTAGAACGATGACAATAAACACGGTGTAGAGGGCGCAGCGGGTGTAGCTGGTGTTCCATCATGCGCCCCTATTAAAGGAGCCCAAAGTACTTCAACAATTGATCACTATGCTGGGTTCGCTCAGGCGGATGGTTCTATCATTATTGATAACTACGCTGCTGCCGCCGCCACTGTTGCCGCATCCGATAATGTAGCTATTGTTAACTTTGGCGCCGCATTGAGCGTAAGCGCTTTTTTTGCTAGTGCTGGGGCATCAAGTGGTGTTACTGGTTGGTTTACCGCGGCACCAAGCTGTCTGGCCCAATCATTTGCTGCCTTTGGACCAAATGTGACTGCTACCCCCAGTGCTTCTGCCAAACCCGGTGGTGCTTGCACACCACGAAGTGGTGCCACAACGTGTTGTGGTTTAGCAGCAGCCTCTGGTCCAGCGGTGGCCTACAGCTCCGCCGCAGCTGGTGATGCAATCGGTGGTGTCTCGATGCCAACTGGTGTCACTGGAAGTTTTATGGCTGCCTCTGTGCTAGCACAGAGTGGCCTCACAGTAGCCTCCGGTGCTGTGGCATCTTGTGTGCCTTTAGTGGGTGTAAACACTATAGGAGGTCTTAGTTTTGCAACGTGGATGAATGAGGGGGCTAGTGCATCACTAAGTCGCAATGCACCGTCCACTACTCTTGCAAGTACGCCAACCCCTGGAACAGCGGAACCTACACTCGGAGCACTTGAAAACTGCCCTCAGCAAGCACCATAGGTGTGGAGCTTTACTTAGCGCCCCTTCATTTTTAAACTTTTGAACATAAAAAAGACAAGGTTTTAAATGCAGGTGAACCTAGCCGGTGCATGTGTTAATCCTAGAAAATCTACAAATCTCCCTTGTGCCAATGATGATGAAGTGAACAAAGAAATTGTGTTGCCATGTTCAGTTTTGCCGCAGTTTCTTTACTGAATCTGAAGTTGTTCTTTTTCTCCCTATAGGCCTTGCATCAGTTTGCCGATTACCAGATGGGATTTACCGACCTTGACGAGTTAGCGTTTGGAGTGGAGGATCTGCCAAATGCCCAGCAGCAAGTCGCAGAGAACTTGCCCATCCTAACTGAAGCGTCTGACGTCAAGCAAGCTGTTAATAGTTCATTTGAGTACACATCTCTTGTCTTGGAGATGGCAGAACAACTTGAAGCTTACACTGAGGACTTTGAGGAGGCCTTTGAAAACTGATATAACAATGGCAAAGCCATGATCAGGAACATGAGAATGCTTGTTGGGCGTGGCAAAAAGATTGCAGCAATAAGTATGTACTTTCAACTTTTCCACTTCTTTTATAATTTTTACATTTTGTTTTCTACTTGTCAATTAAAAAACAAAATGGGCTAATTTTTGTGCAGATGATGTCCATGTTGAGAAATGGATCAAGGTGTACAAAGCGCAGCAAAACACAAAAAAGGTAAGAACTTGCCTTTGTTGTTTCGTCTTGTGCATCTGTTGATACTAGCTAGTGTCTGATGAGTATTCTTGTTCCAACAGAACTTCTTGGATGCATTACTGGGCGCTGCTGATTCTTTGGAGAAAGGACTTTCCTCAATTGAAGTGGAAGATGACAGTGCTTCACAGAATGAGGGCGGAACTCGAGCTGAGAAGAAGCAAAACTACTCACATGAGTAAACTACGACTTCTTTTTCCATCATATAGTATTTGCAAGTGGATGAATACTTATCCAACACTTACCTTCTGTTTTCCTATAGCCCACAAGAAGAAGAAAAAAGAGAGCCAACCTTCGCTGCCCAACGATAATGACAACTTCTTGCTTGTGTTCACCCATAACCAGAAGAAATGATGCAGTAGTTCACTTGGAAAGCAAAGTAAAGCATTCGACGTTGTGTTTCATTTGGTGTTAAAAGTACATATGTTGCTGTCATACTGGAGGGAAATACATGCTAGTTTTGGGAAACAATGGCATGGGACATGATACGGTGGGCTAGATTGATATGCAATGTAGAACGTCCAAAAGAATATGCGATGTAGTACATTCTTTCTTTGCAAACGTTGCACCATTCTGGCTTCACATGAAATAAATTTCTGATTTTTTGTGTATGTCAGCATATAACCCTAGGTATACTGATCATTAAACTGGACAATAAGTAGTGGACAAGTTTCTTATGATAGATTCGAACTGTCAATCAAATGTAATTACATGAGTATAAACAAACATTCAGACAGAGAATTTCTAAAGACAATTTCTATCTTGAAGCAGTGTATCTACCTTAGGTGAATCAAGACATTTGCTGTGTTACTTCAGACAATTTCTGTTTCATTACATACATAAATTCTAATACATGTAGAATTATGTGGATACTGAACAGCTCTCAAGCTCTAAGCTGTATCTTCTTTGCATAAGAATTTATAATGTTAAGTAATGTATCAATTTCTGTGCAATTTGCTAGCTGTCACTACTAAACGACATAACATAGAAATGATAGCAAATATGATAGTGATAAATTTGATAACATTGAGAAGAGTGTAACTACCTTGCATAACACACACACACTACTATGATAGTTGACAGCCACACACTACGTCTGTGTGTACACACACACACACACACACACACACACACACATACATACACAACGTGTGGCAGTGTAGAGAGTACACTACCACTATCACGTGTGTATGATGTATGTGTGTGTGCAATATTCCAATACCTTTTTTCCAGAAGTTAAGATTCTACTACTTTCCATTTTGTGACAACAGCATGTACCTTGCACAAGGTTCCCACTATTTTCATGCATATTTTTTGGTCATAGTTTCTTCCTGGAAAAAGTGTCAACATGGAAGATGTTTAGTTGCATTACAAATCAAAGCATAAATGGAGGTCAAAGTTTTCCTTTTCCAAGTTAACTTTCAGGATTTTACAGCCAACGGAACATTTCAAAAATGTCATTGTCGTCTATGTTATGCATCTGATGGCCGGATGCATCTGCATGTCTGTCAGTACCGCTATATTGCACAATCCTCTCATGTGTGCCGTCAGCATCATCTTCAATTTCAACTCCTTGGAACGCACCACCGCCTCCTTATTCCGTATCCCTTCCATCGTCCCTAACCTCTTTATCCTCCACATTCCGGTCATCTTCCACCCCATTGTCAGTGACGTTTTTGTTGTCTTCATCGTTAACTTCATCATCAGACAACTGTATAAGCCTTTTTTCTAAGAGTTTTTGCGCCATCTGATCAACATCATTGTTTGGGATATACCCGTATATTTCATTCTTGTTCTTTCACAAGTTCCAGCAAGCAAAGACAAGATGGCTCATCTCCATGAAATTGGAGATGGAATAGGTGAAGCTTTGCAATGAAAATTGTCAAATGAATCTATTCACTGGCTCATTCACTGATGTGTTCACTCCTGCACATGCAACAAGTCCATGTTCAAGAAACAAGAAGAATTCTGGACTTCAAAATTCAGAATAATAGTACACAAGCCATAAACCATGTGGTTAGAAGCAAATTCCTGCAAGGTGAGTGTAAACGTCTGGGCTGAATGCAAGAGAACACGTATGCTTTGCAGAATCTCTGTGTCCAAAATGGAACCGGACACAGAGAAGGCGGGTTGAGGAAACAAGCAACGGCTGCCTTCCAAGAGCGCATGCAAACAGTTTGCACGCATTGATGTAGAACAAGTACTTTTGACGACCACATTTCGCAAACCTCAACAACAAGGTTGTGAAAATATCATTTGGAGACTCACCACCACTCATCAGATGGAAACTATAGATTATGAGATGCGGGCAAGAAACTGTGAATATCCCTGCAATAGCATTTTGAGGCAGCTTCTCAGGGACTTCAGCCGCACATTTTGCATCATGGCAAACATGAATGCTTTTGCCGTCTTTGCAATCAAGATTTTTGAACCATGGTCTCAAAGCCTTCAGATCCCAATGTGGATAACACGCAGTGTGGACACGTTGGATTGGCCTAGACAAAACTGACTGTTCACAATCCTGCACATTGCTCAGAAAAACTCATCAGTGTACAAAAGAGCATCTAGCTCAACATGCAATTTCTTGACATTCTGATTAAACTTACACTCATGACAAACTCGACATAGGTGATCACCAAAAGTGACAACACGTTCAATGTTGTGGCCGATACCATGCACCGGGCAACCTCCCAGTTCAAAGCGTCCATTTCAGCACCATACACCAGTAGAACTCGCGCTATGTGGCAGTCAACCACCTTAGCCACAAGTGGCATGTGGTCCACAATACGTTGCCAGCTAGATAACGTCAACAAGGATGCCGACGTGATGAAAGTGCGTAAGTCATCAATTGCTTCACCATGAAGCAAACACAACTCTGTTCCCCACGATCTAAGGGAGTACAAAAACTCATTGTACGGTGGTCTTGTCGTGTAAAACTGCACACACAAAACAGGAATTTGAACATGTTTTTGGAAAAGAAAGAGGAGAAACTAGTGAAATCACACTTACAGTTGCATCGTTTTCAACATTGGATTTGTTGTTTGCCACTTTCAATTCCTCGACAATGGTTGCAATGCCTGCAGCTCCGCATGTGCGCAAACCTTGTAGCAAAAGGTTAAGATGCACATCAAGCACCGCATCCTTCTGCGGTCGACGATGTCCAAAACGTGTCAGCCACTACCTGACCTGCCGGTCTTTCACCAACCTCGTAGGAATCGGCTTTCCTCTCACTGCCTGCCAAGACATAGGGGTTGTGTAATATGGCTTCTCAACACGTTCTCCATAACGATTGATCAGCGCTGTTCCATCACAGATGATCATGTCCGGAAGTTCACCACATACATTACAACATGTTCCTAAACCTTCAACGTTGATCACCAGGATAAATGGCTGCGTGGATTTTGACAATGTAGTTTAGCATGGGAACTGAATGTTTTTTTTTGCCCTCTGGAAAAGCTCCATGGCACCATGGATTGCCGTGAGGGTTAAACCATTGTAATCAAAAGAAATGACCCAGACTAGAGCTGAGTGCGTGAATGCGGAGGCGGATGAATAAATGAAAACGTCATCTGCAAGCCCATTCGGGAAAACTATGCACGAACAGTTGTCAATTCTGAAGTATTCAACCTTGGTCTGCAAACACGATTAGATAGCGGTTACTTCACACCAATGAAGAACTTTAGGGAAAAGTTTGAAGAAAGCTTGATATACTTAGGCCATTTTATTTTCTTATGATCTTAGCCTCACAAAATGTGTCATAAAGCTTGATTTCTTTGGTTTTTTGCACTCGACGGAACAAAATTTCATTAGGTGAAGAAACTTTGAGGAACAACCAATGGAAACAACCATTTTTAACTCACTTGATTCCAAGAATGGCTGCAAGGGCACGAGCAGCTTTTTGGTGACGGTGCTGAGTGACGGAAATCGTCTCCCCATGCCACAGCAGCTAGTCAAGAGGCATCACCCGCATTCGCCGGCCGGCTGGGATGCAACCCATGAAGAACATTGACCTTTTGAAATGATCGGGCTCGTGGCCACTGGCATAAACTCCATTCTTTGGATTCATGGTTCTCCACATCACATCGACTTCCGGAACGGCGACTTGCACATATAGGAACCTTGACTGGAACCGTTGCCTCATTTTCCCGACGCAAGCGTGCAGATGCAGTGGGAATGCACCACTGAGCAAAATCAAGAAACAATGCCTGCAAAACCCGCAGGTGCCGCTCACACTTTCCCGCCCCTCTATCACACAAACAGCGGAATGCACCAAAACCTTCACAAATCAGCTTCATAAACTTTGTAAGGATCTCCGTTCTTCACGGTTGTAGCTTTGGGTTTGAAAACCTTTTGAGTTTTCCTCAAAAGAATATCTTCAAAAACAAAAAACGGCATATTCTCCCACATTTCTGGCTGTCGACCCTTTTCTTGCAAGAACATTTGAAGTGTTTACTAGCCACTTTCTTGTCTCGGGGGCAAACAGGGGACAGACGCAAAATGAGAAATACAACGGACTCACAAAAAAAGGACGATGCATGGTGATTGAGGTTGAAAGGACTTTGTCTCCCGGTCTGTCCTTCAGAACCTTTGTTGCCGTTAACAGAGGCAAAACCGGCAGCCTCCCCATCAGCTGGGCGACGACCATCATCAGCATTCAAGGCACGTTGGGTAACATTTTTTTGTCAAACATTTTCTGTAGCATGCAATGGCGGGCTTGCGTGCGTCTTGTTCACCACATGTGCAATA
The DNA here is from genome assembly GCA_023375785.1 of Penium margaritaceum. NCBI lineage: Eukaryota > Viridiplantae > Streptophyta > Zygnematophyceae > Desmidiales > Peniaceae > Penium > Penium margaritaceum. Next base: position 25,428 of record SZWC01016061.1, read on the forward strand.
TGTTCCACCACAGTTGGCTCATCGGGCCGCACCCTTTTGGGCGGACATTGGGGACAGCACGACTCTTTGAGAAGTTCACCGATGTTAGGATAGCAATGCGAACAGAGTTTCAGGGCCGGATTTTGCGTCCACGTGTCGTTCTCTTTGTTACGGAAAAACAGGCTTTCGAAGTCTGGAACCTTAAGTAGGCTTTCGGAGTCACACATCTGGAGATAGTCCAATAGAACTGTTGTTTTAACCAAGAAATCAATACACTGACAAACTAACACTTTTGACAACGTGAACAATGTCATGAAAGAAATGAAATGGACCTGCGACAGTAGAACCGCATATGACCTGCACCATGCTGCTAATCTTGCTCTCCATCTCTGTCTCTTGGTGCGGTTGAGTGTCGACCTTTACACTCTTTGTCAGTGCACACCCAGATACCACCGTTTTTTACCAGATGTCTGGTTTCTACCTTCTCTCTTGTGCATCAACGTTTGATGAAAGACTTTGGTGGGAGAATCTCGCAATGCGAAGTATACAATTCCACCAGTTCTTTCAAATCACAATTCCTGCCTGTCTCATTGCACATGTGACATCACATATTGAGGGATAAATAGTTTGAAGCAATGATAGCCATGTTGGCAGGCCACCTCACCAGTGTTCTTTGCTGACGTGTCGGTTGGGAGCCATTGAATTGCACTCCCAAACTGGTTGTACGCTTCTCTGAGCGATCTCGTCTCGGTGGGGACATCTACCACAGCAAGGAATACCGGGAAACAAGAGGAAAGGGGTTTTCAGAAGAAAACAGTGCTTGCCATCTGCCACAATGAGAAGAAGAAACAAACAGTGTGTCTTGGACAAACGCTTGACGCCAATATGCATGACGAATTGGCGCATCCAGAATTCGAGAAGGTGCAGAAAGGGAATGAAATGAAAAGAGTCATGCCATGAAGAAAAAGAGTTGAAGCAAGGTCGGCCTCTATGACTATTTGCAATCTCCATAGGCCAAACCAAGAAAAGAAAAGTGATTCAGGGAGTTGCAGATAGGAAAACGTAAATCCAATCTCATGCCATGAACACAAGGCGTGGAAGGAAGGCCACCATCTTCAGGTCCACTCATCTGCTGCGTCGTCTTCCCAACGATTCCCGTCGAACCTCAAGACACAAACCTTGCCAGGACAAGCTCCGCACCCGGTGTCACGGGAGAAAAGAACGAGAGCCATATCGCATACGTAAGCGAGACAACCAAGCAACTCCAAAGGCCAGCAACATGACAAGAGAGATGACTACCGATCGAAGTGGGAAGGACCTCCTGCGGAAACAAGACACTGTCGCGGGGGAGGAACTTGACTGAAACAGACAGAGTTCTAACTAATAGTGGCCGCGGAACGAAACAAGGACCTACACTGGGCTGGCGATGCCGAAAAGGTTGCAAGTCACCAACGTTTACCTTGTTCGGCACCAAGAGCCACGTGCCGCACGTCTTTGGGTAGGTCACATCCCCATGGACAATGCGCTGAAATGAATGATATGAATCACCCAATACGGTTCTTGTAAGGTTTGTTGGATGACGTGTTGTTACGTTGTCTGCGACATTGTCCTGCAACCTCCAAAAGAGAATGGGACAGGTCCTGCACAAATCCCAAATCGAAGGTGTCAAAGCTGTTTGCGGTCCTGTCTCGACCGCGATTACACTTTTGCAGGTCATACATTGTTTACCGATGACTAATGTGTCGACGAAGCATCATTCCGCCGTACACGAGACCAACAGTCCTATGACCTCTACACCTGCCAAAACACAGACTGCCACTGAGCACAGGTCCTAGGACATCTACATCCTCTTGTGAACATTCCTACAATAACACAAGTCCCATAAACGGTGTTATTAGAATATTTGACAGGACCTGTGGTACATTCTTTGCTCCCACAAAAGGGTTATTGAAGTTGTAGGACCGGTCCCAACGTGTTGGACAAAGTGTCGCTACGTTGTCGTCTACGACAGGGTCGTGCAACGCCTTTTGCAAGTTTTGACCTAAACCGACATGGTCCCGCCACGTGCATGAGGGAACAAACGAGGTCCTGCGCGAAGGTGTCGGGTCTTGCCTCCATTGCAATGACACTTGTGCAGGTTCAAATGTCTTAACCAGTGTACAAAAGAAGTAACTGCAGGTCCTGCAAAAACTACAACTGCGAAAATAGTTACGCCGTTGATGACCACCAAGTAAGACAGGTCTTCTGACGTCATCTTCCGTTCGACAACGCAGGACATGTCCAAGTTCGGCCAATGTTTTTTCTCCACTTGGTTGTAGAAAGCAAGAAGTTTTATTTCATTAAACTCCCTATGATTACTAGGATTTATTTCCCAGTGGCTTCCTAGCTCCATGCTCCAGAGTAGGTATGCGCGCTCATGGTGTCTGCAATGCGACAGGCAGAATCAGGGTCATTCTGAACCAGATCGATGTGCGGTAAAGTTCTTCTAGTAGCCCTTGTAAAGCCCTACCACACTATGGATGTTTTTGGATTTATTTCCCTGTGGCTTCCTGGCTCGATGCTCTACAGTGGGTATGCACGCTCAGGGTGTCTCCAGTGCAACACGCAGAATCAGGGTCAATTGGAACCATATCGACATGCCCCAAATTTCTTCCAATAGTCCTTGTCAAGCCGTACAACACTGTGGATTTGCTTGGATTTATTTCCCTGTGGCTTCCTAGCTCCATGCTCCAGAGTGGGTATGCACGCCCACGGTGTCTCCAGTGTGGCGGGCAGATTCAGGGTCAATCAAAACCAGATCGACATGTTGTATCTTTCTTCCAGTAGCCCTTGTCAAGCCCTACCACACTGTGGATTCGGTTTGATTCATTTCCCTATGGCATCATAGTTCCATGCTCTAGAGTGGGTATGCGCGCCCAGGGTGTCCCGGTGCGGCGGGCGGAATCTGGGCAAATCAGAACCTGATCGACGTGCCGTGAATCTCTTCCAGTAGCCTTTGTCAAGCCTTACAACACTGTGGATTCGTTTGGATTTTTTTCCTTGTGGCTTCCTAGCTTTATGCACTAGAGTAGGTATGCGCGCCTAGGGTGTCTCCGGTGTGGTGGGCGGAATCAGGGTCAATCAAAACGAGTTTGACATGCTGTAAACGTCTTCCAGTAGCCCTTGTCAAGCCCTACCACACTGTGGACTTGCTTGGATTTATTTCCTTCTGGCTTCCTAGCTCCATGCTCCAATGTGGGTATCCGCGCCCACGGTATCTCCGGTGGGGCGGGCGAAATCAGGGTCAATCAAAACCTGATCGACGTGCCATAGATTGCTTTTAGTAGCCCTTGTCAAGCCCTACCACACTGTGAATCCGCTTGGATTTACTTCCCTGTACCTTTCTAGCTCCATGCTCCAGAGTGGGTATGCACGTCCACAGTGTCTCCGGTGCAGCAGGCAAAATCAGGGTCAATGAAAACCAGATTGACAAGCCGTAAACTTCTTCTAGTAGCCCTATTCAAGCCCTACCACAATGTGGATTTGCTTAGATTTTTTCCTTGTAGCTTCCTGGCTCCATGCTCAAGAGTGGGTATGCGCGCCCATAGTGTCTCCTGTGTGGTGGGCGGAATCAGGATCAATCGGAACCAAATCGACATGCTGTGAATTTCTCCCTATAGCCCTTGTGAAGCCCTACCAATTTGTGGATTTGCTTTGATTTATTTCCTTGTGGCTTCCTAGCTCCATGCTACAGAGTGGGTATGCGCACCCATGGTGTCTCCGGTGCAATGAGCAGAATCACGGTCAATCGGAACCAGATTTACGTGCTATAAACTTCTTCCATTAGCCCTTGTCAAGCCCTACCACACTGTGGATTCTCTTGGATTTATTTCCCTGTGGCTTCCTAGCTCCATGCTTTAGAGTGGGTATGTGCGCCCACGGAGTCTCTGGTGTGGCGGGCGGAATCAACATCAACCAGAACCATATGGACGTGCTGTAGCTTTCTCCCGATAGCCCTTGTAAATCCCTACCACACTATGGATTCCCTTGGATTTATTTCATTGCGGCTTCCTAGCTCAATGCTTCAGAGTGGGTATGTGCGCCCACGGAGCTTCTGGTGCGGCGGGCAGAATCAGGGTCAATCACAACCAGATCAACGTGTAGTGAATTTCTTCCAATAGCCCTTGTCAAGCCCTATCACAGTGTAGATTTTCTTGGATTTTTTCCCTGTGGCTTCCTAGCTCCATGCTCCACACTGGGTATGCGCGCCCACGGTGTCTTCGGTGCGGCGGGTGGAATCAGGGTCAATCAAAACAAGATTGACGTGTCGTAAACTTCTTCCAGTAGCCCTTGTCAAGCCCTACCACACTGTAGATTCGCCTGGATTTATTTCTCTGTGGCTTCCTCGTTCCAAGCTCTAGAGTAGGCATGCGCGCCCACGGTGTCCCAGTGCAGCGGGCGGAATCAAGGCGAATTGGAACCAGATCGACATGCCGTAAAACTCTTCCAGTAGCTGTTGTCAAGCCCTACTACACTGTGGACTTGCTTGGATTTTTTTCCCTGTGGCTTCTTAGATCCATGCTCCAGAGTGGATATGCGTGCCCACCGTGTCTCCGGTGCGGCGAGCGGAATCACGGTCAATCAAAACCTGATCGACATGCCATAGACTTCTTCCAACTGCCCTTGTCAATACCTACAACACTGCAAATCTTCTTGGATGTATCTCCTTATGGCTTCCTAGCTCTATGCTCCGGAGTGGGTATGCGCGCCCACAGTGTCTCTGGTATAGCGTGCGGAAGCAAGGATAATCAAAACCAGATTGACGTGCCGTAAACTTCTTCAAGTAGCTCTTATCAAGCCCTACCACACTGTGGATTTACTTGGATTTATTTTCCCGTGGCTTCCTAGCTCCATGCTACACAGTGGCTATGCGCGCTCATGGTGTCTACGGTGCGACGGGCGGAATCAGGGTCAATCCAAACTAGATTTATGTGCTGTAAACTTCTTCCATTGGCCCTTTTCAAGCCCTACCATACTCTGGATTTGCTTGGATTTATTTCCTTGTGGCTTCCTAGCTCCATGATCTAGAGTGGGTATGCGTGCCTACGGTGTCTCAGGTGTGGCCAGCGGATACAGGGTCAATCAGAACTAGATTGATGTGCCGTCAATTTCTTTGAGTAGCCCTTGTCAAGCCCTACCACACTGTGGATTTGCTTGGATTTATTTCCCTGTGGTTTCCTAGCTCCATGCTTTAGAGTGGGTATGAGCATCCACGGTGTCTTCAATGCGGCGGGCAAAATCAGGATCAATCGAAACCAAATGGATGTGCCGTAAATTTCTTCTAGTAGCCCTTGTCATGGCCTACCAACTGTGGATTTGCTTGAATTCATTTCCCTATGGCTTCCAAGCTCAATGCTCTAGAGTGGGTTTGGGCGCCCACGGTGTCTTCGGTGCGATGGACAGAATCATGGTCAATCAGAACCAGATAGACGCGCCGTAAATTTCTTCTAGTAGCTCCTGTGAAGCCCTACCACACTGTTGATTTGCTTGTATTTGTTTCCCTGTTGCTTCCTAGCTCCATGCGCCAGAGTGGGTATGCGCACTCATAGTGTCTCTGGTGCGGCGGGCGGAATTGAAGATCAATCGGAACCAGATCAGCGTGCCGTAAACTTCTTCAAGTAGCCCTTGTCAGGCCCTACCACACTGTGGATATGCTTGAATTTATTTCCCTGTGGCTTCCTAGCTTCATGCTTTAGAGTGGGTACGCGCGCCAACGGTGTCTCCGGTGCGGCGGGCGGAATGAGGGTCAATCGGAACCAGATCGACATGTTGTATGTTTCTTCCAGTAGCCCTTCTGAAGCCCTACCAAACTCTGAATTTTCTTGGATTTATTTCTCTATGGCTTCCTAGCTCCATGTTTCTGAGTGGGTACGGGTACCCAAGGTGTCTCTAGTGCATTGGACGTAATGGGGGTCAATCGAAACCAGATCGACGCGGCGTAAACTTCTTCTAGTAGCCCTTGTCAAGCCATACCACAAAGTGGATTTTCTTGGATTTATTTCCCTGTGGCTTCTTACCTCCATGCTCTAGAGTGGGTATGCACGCCCACGTTGTTTCCGGTGTGGCGGGGGGAATCAGGGTCAATCAAAACCAGATTGACGTTCCGTGAGTTTTTTCTAGAAGCCCTTATCAAGATTTACCACACTGTGGATTTTCTTGGACTTATTTCCCTGTGGCTTCGTAGCTCCGTGCTCTAGGGTGGGTGTGCACGCCCACGGTGTCTCCGGTGCGGCGGGCGGAATTAGGGTCGATCAGAACCAGATCGACGTGCAATAAAATCTTTTGAGTAGCCCTTACCAAGCCCTACCACATTGTGGATTTGCTTTCATTCATATCCCTGTGGCTTCTTACCGTCATGCTCCGGGTTGTATGTGCGCACACACTGTGTTGGCGGAATCAGGGTTATTCGGAATCAGATCGACGTGCCGTAAACGTTTTTCAGTAGCCCTTTGCCCACCATATTACATTATGCAGTTTAAATCCTTATGGTTGTATATCCCCACGCTCCACAGTGGGTACCGCCCCCACTCTTTTTCTGGTGGGGTCGGTGGAATAAGGGTCATTTGGGACCAGATCGACGTGCCATGAAATGCTTTCAGTAGACCTTTGCCCACCATATTACACTGTGTAATTGCTTTTATCAAACTCCTTATGGTTGCACAACCCCAAGCTCCACAGTGGGTACCGCCCTATACTTCTGTATCCATGGATACATTTTACTCCAAGTACAATCAAGGTGAATAGAATACATGCAATTAAGGGCATTTCAATGAAGAATTACTGGGCCCTTTAACGCAACGATCACCACTTCATACCAGCATGCCCACCCTGTTACACCATGTAATTGATTTTGTTAAACTCCCTATTGTTGCACAACCCCACGCTCCACAGTGGGTACCGCCGTGTTCTTGTGTATCCATGAATACCTTTTTCTCCAAGTACATTCACGTTGAATAGAATACATGCATTTAAGGGAATTTTAATGATGAATTACTGGGCAATCTAATGCAACCATCGCCACTTCCTACTGCCATGCTTCACCTCGCAGGCCGGGTACAACCCTCGTGCCTTTTCCTTTTCAGTGCTTCTTACCCAGCCCATAAAAAACAATCACAGCTGGTCACATCTCGTTCGTTTTTGTCATCCAAAAACCCAGACATTGTGGGTCCTGTCTCATCGTAGGACATGCGGTACTTTGGTGTAGGACCCTTGTAGCAAACGACACTGTAGCTACCAAACTGGGTCCCACTACGATATGACGAGGTCCTACAGTGTAGGACTTTGTCATATCCCAATAGGACCCATTTCACTATGAACCCGAAAGACTCATCTTAATCCATCCCTGTCAAGACCTATGACTTAAACTAGCAAAGGTATGGTCCTACAACGTTCTCTCACACTTTGGAAGTCCTATCTCTACCTGATGGGTCCCGAACAACCCAACGTTGTAGGACATGCAATCTCACTGCCGCCATGCATCATTATTGGTATAACGTTCTTTGCAAGATCCCAAAAGTCGCACTACGTACTGAGTCCCACGGAATCCTGAACTTCATCCAATATCGCGAGAGTCCTTTGTGATTGAAATCATTAGTGATCAAGGGATGTATTCACATATTATATCGTCTTAAACCTGGTCCAATACAAGTTGAAAACACCAACCTCACACTTAACGACGGTGTCCTATGTCGTCATACCATGAAAAACTAGGACCTACTCTGTCGACAACAATTTAGGAGAAAACTCCCAAACTGACAGCCGTGAATGCAGCGTCCTGGTCATGTGCCGGGGAGCTGTCTCGGCAATGATTGCTGCTGTAAGTTCTATAACCTTTCCCACTATTCTTTTGTTTCATAGCAATTAATTAGTCAAGATATGGTACTGTAATTGCCGCCCCCTTGTGGGAATTACCTGTATAGATGTTCCTGACTATACATAGCGCCGCACGCTCCGTTGTTTTTAAACAACTTTCTGTTGTAAGAGGGACAGTTTGTACGTCAACAAAATGATGAGGTTCAAGTACGGCAGCCTATACTGACCCAAGGCCATTCAGATGCATGGCCTTGGGTAAGGAATCAAAGAAAAGATACCTTTCTTCAATCCTGTTCATGAAGACGCACATGCAGAATGGCATGTTTTGTTTCATTTCTTAAAGACCACTAAGGTAGAAACATTCCAACAAGAATTAAAAGATACCTTTCATACTAACTCCTCAATCCCCAAATGCAAAGGGTGATGAATTTTGGTCAGAAACTTGAGGGTGATCCTCAATGATCACAATCCAAAGGCAAAATCTTAGCTTTAACATGAAGGAATGAAACCGTCCTTAAAAGACACAAGTAACCCCCTTGTTTTGAAAGAGTCCCAATCAATACAGAATATATTCAACAACACTTTTGGCTCAAATTAGCAACTGAAAAAACATTAAAGCTTTTCATACAAAAGATAAGGCTAAATGAGTAATTAATCCAGCTTTTCTTTTGTTGGTTAAGGTGGAGATTTAGCCATTTGGGTTATTCCACCAGCAGCTCAGTGACACTTACATGACAACCCAAAAGTGCCACCATATCACATAGGAAGAAGAATACAATGCTTTCCCTCATTTTGGTTCACTAGAATGAAAAGTTATTTCAAAATCAATAATCAAATAAAAATTTAAAAAAGTGAAGTTTGAATCAATGTTATTTATAGAACCCAGGTGTAGTTGTTGTGACTCCACGTCTCACACACAATTCATTGTCAAGATTTGTAAAATGGCTTCCAAAGCTTGCCAAAGGAGCTCTCCGCACTACGTCACCTCATGGCACTAATCATTAACTAATTTTCAAGGAGACTTGAATGTTTTAAGTTTTTGCATCCCTCCTTTTGTTGTTCCATTGTTTTGGTGTTGCTTAACATAAGGAAATATTTATTCCAAATGTTGACATCATTTGTCCCCTGTTCATTTGTGATAAATGGGAGCATGGAAGTAAAGGTACATAAGAAACCTTGTTCCATTTTTTTGGTGTTGCTTAGAACAAGGAAATTGTTAATGCAAACATATGGATCACATGTCACGTAACATGAAGATAGCATTTCCTCGATGGATTTCTGAGTTGTTTACAATGATTTGTCTTTGACATGATTAGATTCATGCATCCTCCACTAGTTGGTGATTGTCCATTTTCTAAAACTCTTGAAACCAAGAAGGGCACTTCAACCTCAGAGCCCTAGTTTCTTGCACGATTAGACACCGGTACCTGTTTCAATATCTGACCAACCCTTCGGCCCCGCCGGCCGGTCTAATCAACAATAGGGGCTGGTCGGCCAATCACAACAACCTGAGGGCCCTTTGTATCTGTAAAATCAGTATCAGGCTCGATTAGACAATATCAGCGGCCAGTGTTCGCCCATGAGAGTCAATTAGTAGAGAACACCAAATCAAACTTGATTTTTTTTTACCTTACTTGAAAAAAAACCATTGGCTGAACAGATCCTGATCTCGTTTTCCTTCCATATCATGCGGTCTTAGATGTTTGGAAAGTGTCTACTCGTTGGATGTATTTCCGGTGCATCATGCGTGCAAGCAGTCATTTGAGATAGCCCGACCAATACCATCCTGGCTATCTTGATTCACGACGACATCTAGCAAGCCCTTTTGTTGATCGCCGCCCAAAATCAGGCTACTGCACTGGTGGATGTGGCAATGCAGGTCCTTGCGTTAGGCTGAGGAAGAAACCCGGGCCCCAAGGTCAATTCATCCAACCAAGAATCCTCATAGTACCTCATTCTGCTCATTTTCCCAAAATCATTGCAAATTGATGATGTTTTGAGGTGGTTTTCACACAGATGCAACAATATTGACATAACAATACCACATCTTAGAAGTGTGTACTATAGTGAGGAGCTCCTGATCACCAATAATGTACCACGTTCCTGTAGGGATGAGTTTTCGGTTATCATGCACAATTTGATGACCATTATGCTAGAAGAATGCTCTATGTTGTAGTCACAATGTTGTATGGGCACGGCCAATCCACCACAGCTCAGACCTTTTGTGGGTAGACACGGATGTTGTATTTGCCAACTATGTATCCAAGGTATCCAAAATCATCTTGTATTAACCTGCACTTTATCACCTTCACACACAAATTTTACTCTTAAAGGATTGCAAAGAACATGTACACATGTTTTACATGCTCTTCCATTGATTTAGAAAAAACTAGGAATTGTTTTCATGTATATTAAAAAAGTGGCCTAGTTTCTTGGTTGAAGTTTGGTTCAATTCTCCTAAGAAGGTTGCACAGGCATTTTTTCATCCAAAGCACAAAAACCTGATATTGTTATGTCCTATGAGCATCTCAAATGCTGTTTTGGGCCTATCATCTTCCGAGATGCAAGTTTAATAGGTACCCTTGAGACAAATTCAATGAAAAAAGTACTTTTCCCCTTAGACTTGGTTAACTTCCTTCATCTATAGCAAGGAGGTTCCTTGATCTTGGCCATCATGTTCCACTAGTTGTTGAGGACATCTATTGGCTTTGAATTGAAATAGTGGTAATCAATGGAGCATCCAAATAAAACTCGAAGAAGTATGACTGTAAAATCTGGTTATGGCTCAAATTTGCATGTAAACGGTTATGTCAATACAAACAAAAAAAACCCTTTTGTTTCTGATGGAGTAACAAAGAATGCAACAATGTGCAAGAAATTTTTGAACGAGCAACTGAACATGGAAACATGAGAAAAATTGGGACAATCCACCTACAGAACACACTTGAGCTTAGTCCGTCCATCTTTATGTGGCCAAGAGAGGAGGGTGTAAAAGGGGGTTCCAATGTATTTCATGCTTATGCATGTGCAAGAAGGAAGCAACGATGCAGTAGTAATTGAAATCAAAGGCCCGTTGGAATCATTAACCTCAAAGAAAAAATTGGAGTTGGAACTATACAACAAGTTAATCTGCAATTTTACACCAACAAGCTCCATCAGTCTTTAGATCAAGCTCAAGCAATGGTGCTGTTTAAGTGTTCCAATGAATGCACTTGAAATTCGATGAAAATCTCTAATGAATTCACTAGAAATCATTCTTTTGAACACTACAATGGGCAATAAATTTAATGACATGTTTGTCTAGTGTGTTCACAGAAATGAAAATGGCCTCCAATGGAGGTATGTAAAGCATTACAGGCGTCAATATACCTCCATAGGGAGCATTTGGGCACAACCAGTGCTAATAGAATGTAAAAAGGCAACAGAGACAAGCAAGAAAAAAGGTGGGCATCTACATCATGTGACTTGTTGCTCCAAAAGCCCCTGGCCACACAAAGAAAGGGGAGAACACCGCATGTGGAGATAATGCCAATGAAAGGAGTAAACAGAAGGGCCTGACAAGATGTAGCAAGGTAACGAGAAAGGAGCACAAAATGCCAATGCTTAATCCAGGTGACACACTCAGACTCAATCTCCTAAACAGCCCCAAGTGGCCCTCCATGCAAAGCAATTTCAGATTGACATGAAAGACCTCTGGGGCATGCAGTCACACACTCACCTCCCTGTTTGGGCAATTGCACCATGTGAGTGAAGGACTACTCCAGCTGACGTTTTCCCTTAGCAGATCTAGGAATGGCTGTACTAGAGGAGAGGGATGTGAAAAGGAGGGGAGCAACCTGGATGTAGTTGGGTGCCAATGGAGGTGACCCATATGCAAGGGAAGGGGGCCCGGAGAAGGATGGGGTGCCCAAGGGTTATGGCAATCCTCAAGATACAAGAGCACTGTTGCACATGAATGATCCATGGTGGATTGGGCGTGCTCCAAGGTGTAGGTGAAGAAGTAGCAAGCAGAGGAGCCAATTGAGGTGGGAGATTATGAAGAGCTGCAAGAGCCATCTGAGTGAGAGCACATCAAAACTGCCAAACGAGAATCATCCAATGGTGCTATGCACTGACAAGAATTATCCTTGTTTGGGCCACTGCTCCAACACACGACTCATCCAGTGAGCACGTGGAAAGCTACAATGTACTTCCCCACACCTTACCCTTGCCCCATCCATTGCCTTCGTCACATCCACGACCCTGCGCTAGATGCTTTGCTCCAAATAATGCAGTAGATGAAGTGGAAGAAGTGCAGGCAGAAGGTGTTCCTTGTAACTGCTGAATAATGGAAGCGATTTTCACATACTATTTTCCAACAGAAAACAAAAAATTCAGCCACAAAGTCACGTAGTTCACCAACACTCGGAAAGGACATGGAAGGAATAGGCTAGGAGCAAAGAGTGATGATCGTGTCAGCCTTGACCTTATGGAGGACTTTTGGATCATTCTGTTCATCATGGTGAGGAAGGAAAAAGGCTCACCAGGTGCCAACCTTACCAAAAACATAAAGGTTTTTGAGGTCACGTGCCCAGTAATCATCTACTCTCTCATCGAAGCACATTAGCATAATGTGAAGCTGCAATGAAATAGCACTTAGGAAAACCTTTCCGGTGATGGTGGAGTGGCAGCAAAGCAAGGAAAAACTACCAATCGAGCAAATGTCAGGATGCGCATTATACATGCCAACGTTTTCAGTGAGGTACTCAGTCTTGGCTACAACATGGCAACACACTGGCATGATTTCATTTAGGATGGTGCAAAGGCAGGTGTGGCTTCACAGTCAGCAAGGAAGTAGTTATCCCACAGCTTCTCCCTTTACAGCCCATGCATTGAATCAGACAACCCATGAGGAAAAGGCAAGACCCAAGCACAAGTGGCTGTAGGTAAAAGTCATGTATGACCAATCACCCCTTAAGCATACACTGCAAACCATGTAAAACTACATTCTTTATAATGTGGAAGATTCAAAGACACTTTATACAAGTGTTGTTGAAAGTCTTTCAACTCTCATGAGATAGGGATATCTATTTCCTTCTTATGAGATAAAGTCTCACAGAAGTTTATGGTACACATTTGTATTTTTTTTGGTGTTCGTAAAGACATGTGGAAATATAGCGCATGGCATGCCTTAATGTATGGATTTGTTCCTTCTATTTACTATAAAAAGGTATGAAGTGTTTGGTAGGTTGCTTCATATGACATTAGAATTTGGACATGTAAGTAGTACATTCGCAAGATTACAAAAAGGTTAGAAGGTGTGTTCAATGGGATGGCAGCATACCAATAGATCAAAAGCATGCACAGTGTCAAGATCATCACCTTGTTTGCAAAAATCCTAAAAGTTGAATGGATGGATATGCCATGGTAACACATATGATGTTGTTGCTGGTTCTTGAACATCAACGGTTACCGCCGTGACCGTGAAACAACGGATGATGCTAGTGCCAAAACCGACTCAACACCTACATGTGAGCTGCTTTCTGGTGTTACAATAGCTTTAAATGCTATTGAGAATTCAGGTACCCATCTATTCCCAATCAACACAAATGTATTCACCCTTTTATGTGTGTACCTAAAACATTCCCATACAATGGAAAGATAACAGGAAGATAAGTGTGAACATGCGATGGTGATTTTTCTTTGAAACTTCTCTAGTACTTTTGATGCATAAGATTGATTCCTGGAAACAAAATCAATTCTCTGAATAGATAGATGCATTTCATCATCTTTATTGTGGTGAATTCAGGCACATGAGAGCTTGTTTTCTGACAACTTAAGATAAGATTACATAATTTGTGTTCAAAATAAAAAACACATACATTCCAGATTACTTGGAAGAAGTTGCTATCTACATTTACCCGGCTCATTTAAGTTTGCAATATTCGTTGACCCTAGGGACAACCTAGTTGATGTTTTCTTGCCCGGCTTATACACTTGGAAATAAGATATTGACAGAAGGGATAGATTAAGGTCACATTATGTGCATTATAATACTAGTCTTTATCATTCATGCTTGCTTTTTCAAGTGTGAAAACTTTGAAAAGCGATGTTTAGTCGCAGAATTGTATTGTCTGCATGAGGTACCTTTTATAGAGGAAATTTGTTAAGACTGTAATAGTTACCCCCGTGGCTTGGTCGAGCTGATGGAGAATAATAGTCTTGTGAATTCTGTATTATTGTAAGAGAATAGCACTTCAGCATGGCAGTGCCACGCCAACCTCTCGAAGGAGCCACGTAACTCAAGTGGGGTCACGTAGGACTGGGGGCTGTGAGACGAGATGTCTTGAGGGTCGGAGACCCTCAAGCACCCCTGTTTTGGCTACTCAGCCAAGGATTTCATCGAGTCAATAACATTAGTATCAGAGCTCTAGGACTTGAATCCCACGTTGGGATTACCGTAGATGCTGAGGTGGCTCTCATTCTTAGTGGGGGGAGTCTAGCATGGCAGTGCCATGCCGACCGGTCGACGGAGCCACATGGCTCGAGCGGGGTCACATGGTACTGGGGGCGGTGAGACGGGATGACTTGAGGGTTATAGACCCTCAAGCACCACAGGTTTGGCCTAGTCGGCCAAGGATTCCGTCAAATTTGTTAGAAGAACACATAGTGTCCTTGTATTTCCCGCTTCCTCCAGCCCAATTAGCATTCAATTACGCGTCTGGCAAGTGGCCAAGACATAATGACTCAAAACATAAAAATACGATGAATAGTATGTTCCCGGCACAGCCAAGAATGAATGAGTTTGATATTGAGAAGGAAACTAAACTCTCACAACGTTCTTGAATTTACTCTCAAAAAGGAAAAAAAACAACATCATCCAAATGCCATCATTGTCAAAAGCATCATTGGTCCTATTGCTAATGGTCTGCTGGTCAAATGCAATGCGCCACTATTGTACATCCCAAAGGTCAATGTCACATCTTTCATGTACACTTCCATGTGCAATCCTCTCATGTATTCTCTGCTTGGTGGGTGGGAGGGGAGGATGCCTTTCCCACCCCCCCCCCCACAGGCTTCCAATACCGTACAAGGTGATAGTTTTTTGGCAGGTATGTAAGTCAACGTGATTACTCGGTGAAACATGCATAGTGTTGTACAAATGTGGTTCCACAAATAAATCCCTCATTTCTTTTATCACGGTGTGGTATGTACGATGCAAATGTACACCAAGTAATACACTTCCCTCATAGCCTTCAAGTTGCTGGCACAAGGTTTGGTAGGGATCCACTAGGCAAGTTAGCAATATTCCTGAAGGCACAAGAAGAGATGTCCCTTCTCAAACATTGCCATTTTTATGTGCTAAAAATCTGCAATTTGAATGAAGCAAAGAGAAACATGAAACCCCACGTGAAAATCTACACATGTCCCAATAGCTGACATAACTTCCTTCTTTTCAATGCCGCAAATGATGGCTTTGTTTCTTGTTAGTCCCCATAAGGAGCTATCATGATTTGTTGGAGTGTTTTGTTTAACATTTGGCTATCAATTTCCATAGCTAACCATGCACACCGTATAGAATGATGTTGCATATTTTGTTACAGTAATGGAACTTAGAACTCGGATGCAAAACATTAGTACAACATTTTTCGTGATGTTAGAAAACACAGGCAAACATCATCAAACAAGACAATAAGTACAAGTTTTCCTACCATGAATTTCCTCGACAGCCATACACACGTGAAGATTTAATGCTACTCAATCCCACGAGGGTGATACACATGCACACACAATTTGCATGAACAATTTGCTTTCCCCCCCTCCCACGACCCCCAGTCATGAACCCTAACCGCAAGTGAACAAGATTGCGGTTGAAGAGAAGTCATTGCTAACGGTAGGAGTTTGCAAGATTTTTTAGTAGTATTGGCAAGTGAGGTGCGCACCAATCCCCTTCACAAGCGTGAAGTCGAGAACTTGAAATACTTGTCAAGAATTTGGGGGGGGGGGAAACATGTTATTCATTGCTACAGAGTAGCCCATTCAGATAGGTATTCATGAAAAAACTATGAAAATGTTTGGAATGAAACATGAAAGTGATCTAGACACTATCAATAGTCTGAGCTGCAACATGTTTTCAAGAGTTCTTCCCAAAACCGGGAGGTTAAGCGCGGGTTGCGATCCGAGACCACGCACTTCTCCAAATTGTGAAGTTTGATGACATGTTGCAAAAGGAGTTGAGCTTTCTCTGCTATCGTGACCTTCTCTGTGCATGGAACGAATTGCGTCATCTTGGTGAACTGGTCCACCACCACAAGCACCATGGTGATGCCCGTTGTGCCCCATGGATGGCCTCCCACAAAGTCTAGTGACGTCACTCCATGGGCGCTCGGGTACTAGTAGTGAATGCAGCTCTCTCGGTGCCCGTGCCCTTTGTGACTTGGTTATTTGGCACAGATCACAGCTGCTCACATACTCCTTTCAATCCACTGCAATCGTTTTTCACCAATATTGGCGCACAAGCATCTTGAAGGTCTTGTCATGGCCAAAATGACCATTGTAGTGTGACTTGTGTACCTCTTCCATTAGCGCTTGCCGCAATGACACACTCCCCGGCATCAGATTTTTGCTCCCCTTTTCATGTTGCCAATACTGGACGTCCCACTTGTACCCCTTTTTGTACTATCGGCAAAGTCCTTTTCCTATGCATAGCCGTGAAGATATAGGTTGCAGATAATCGGGGATCTTTCCAACACCATTATTGCATGCATGCCGAAGTCTGGATGATACAAAATTGGGTCCGGTGGGTTGATCCTCCCTTGTTTGTACTTGATCTCGTAGTCAAAGCTTCCCTCCAGCAGCTCCATCAATCGTGCTTGGCGATGACTCAAGCTTGGCTGTGATTTCAGGTACTTCAGCACGTAGTGGTCCATGTTCACCACACATTGCCACGCCTCAAGATAGAATCTCCACTTCTTGAATTCTTGAAGCATCTCGTTCTTGTAGATTGGGTTGTTGGGCTTAGACCCTTTTAGATTGTTGGAGTAGCATGCACAAGGCTGCAACCCCTTCCCTTGGTCCTGCATCAACACCCTAGCGATTGCATAGTCACTTCCAATCGTCGCCAACACATACTCCTTGCTTGTGCCTGGGTGCACCAACACCAGTGCCTCACACATGGCAGGCTTCAGTCCACCAAAGGCTTGCCCCTCCTTTGCAAGCCACTGCCATTGGCATTTGTTCTTGAGCAAGTCTTTCAAGGGTACTCCCAATGTCGCATGCCACTGGATAAACCTGTGGTAGTTTTTTGGAAAACGAAGAAAAACCTAGATGTCACGCACACACGCCGGCTCTGGCTACTCCTTCACTGCTTTCACCTTCTTTTCATCCATGCGGTCCCCCCTCCTACCAACAATATGATTGAAGAAATCCACCTTCTACTTGGAAAATTCACACTTTCTTAGCTTGGCGAATAGCTGCTCCTTTCTTAGTACTTCCATCACCAGCGGCAAGTGCTCTTGGTGCTTCTCTATTTTATGTGTATACACAAATATTTCATCAAGGAAGACAACCAAAAAATTGTCAAGGTTAGATTGGGACACTTGGTTCATCAGTACCATGAATGTAGCAGGAGTATTCCAAAAAGCATCACAAGATACTCGGAATTTCCATAGCTCATCTGAAACGCTATCTTTTCCACATCATCCTTCGCAATGCGGATTTGGTGATACCCTGACCTTAGGTCTAGCTTGCTAAAGAAACGTACACCTCACAGCTCGTCAAACAATTGATCTCCCCGATTGATCTCCCCACTTTGTGTCCTAGGCCCACATGCACGGTCTCTTAGAGCACTATGACCCCTCCTCCTCCCATCCCCTTGCTCACCCTGATTGCAGTGCTCTTGCCTTTCACCTCCTCTACTCTAGTGCCCCTTCCATTTCTCTCTGCCACCTCGATTGGTTTGTGCCAACTGCCACCCTTCCAACTCTCCCTCGCAAGGTTTGGACTGCCCTCCTGGCTCTTTACTCCTCTGACGCCTTCCACTCCACCACGTCTCTACTCACCAATCTTTAGACTCTACGTCGCCGTCTTGACGACTCCTTGGGTGCCTACCTTGGCCGTGCGGAGCTTCTATAGAGCGAGCTTTTCAGTGCAAGTGCCTCCTTGACTGAGAAGGCATTTGTGACTTCACTCGTTGCTGGCCTCGTTCTTGCCCTCACCGGTGCTCTCATCTCCTTTCGTCTCACCCTGACCCTGCAGGTTGCGTATCAGACTCCTGTGGCGATCCGACCATTATTATTGGATGGGCTCCGCTTGCTCCAAGCGGTCACCCAACCTGCCATCCCACCTGTTTAGCTTATTTTGTTAGATGCCCTACCCGGCCTCCTCCCACCTCTGGTGGCTCATGCCCTTGCTCTTCGTGTTCCACTTGGCAAAGGTGGTGGTGGTGGCGATGCTAGTCTGTCCACGTGCTTCAACTACGAGGTTGTGGGTCATCGCCATGCTGTGCGCCCTCCTACCTCGGTCTCTGATCTTTGTGAGCGGACTGCGCGTCAGCGTGCCTTCCTTTGTGGCCGTGCTTTTGATCTCCCTAGCTTTCCTCTACCCAATGTGGTTCCTGTCGCTCCTCCGCTTGCCGCCCCCGTTCATCCACCACCAATTCTTGCGACACCCCCTCCCTTAGAGAGGATGTAATCATTGGTCTCATCCATCGCGTCTAGATTGAGGGTGTTCTTGGTTGCCCGTTGCCTGCTGATACGTCTCCTTTGTTTGATCTATTCACTACCCCTGCCTCTTGCCCCCCTTCTCCCAGCACTCCCTTGCCCAATCCTTGCCCGTCTCCACCTCCCCTTGCACAACTGCATAATGCCTCCTCTCTGATACAAAGCGTGTTGGGGCTACGCCTTTGGTGGTCAACCGTGCCGCGACCAATCATATGTGCCCCTTTTGTGAGCTGTTTACACACTTCAGTATCCTTTCCATCAATTCTTCACTGTACAGAGGTGATGGGGCCCCACCCCCTATTCTTGGTGTTGGCAGAGTCTGCCTCACCTCCTCGGCCGGCTCCCTCACCTTGTCTTTTGTTCTTTACATCCACGATCTTGATTTTTCTCTTTTGTCTGTTCCGGCTCATGACGAGTGCAAATTCTCCACCACATACGCTCCTAGTCTAGTCGCCATCACCGATTGCGCTAGTGGTTACATCATCCTCCGTGGTCGTCGGCATCCCACTTACGGCTTGTAGGAGGTTCTTGGTCTGCACTCTGTCTTTGCACTCGCGGCGGATGCTGTTCCACTTGTCACTCTCTGTTGCTTGGCTCACTTGCACCTTCTTCATTGTAGCCTTTGCCACCTTTCCTCCTCCTCAGTGGCCACCCTCTTCCGCACCCTTCCCGTTGATGGCCTGTCCCGCTTGCCTTTCTGGGCCCATTGCGCTGCCCATTGTACATTTTGTGCATTCGGCAAGATGCATCGCCTCCCTTTCCCTCTTACCCCGCTCGCGCGTCTACCCCTCACCAGCACTTGTAAGCTGACATCTTTGGTCCTCTCCAAGATGAGTCTCTCACTAAGCATGCCGCATATTTCCTCAATCTGATTGACAACCACTCTTTTTACACATGGATTTTCTTTTTTCGGGCAAAGAACGCTGTTTCCTAGTCCATCAAGTTGTGGTACACGTCTGTGCAAAGACAGATTCCTCACCAGTTGGTACGCTTTTTGTCTGACCACGGTGGTGAGTTTTTTGGTGACACAACATCTTTTTTTGACCATGAGGGTGTAGTTTACGAGCTTGTTGTCCCCTATTTTCCACAGCAAAATGGGGTCGCTGAGCTCAAGAACCGCACACTTGTTGAGGGTGTTCGCACGATGATGGCTCAGTCTAGCTTCCTAGATGAAGGTTGTAGCTTCTGGTCTGAAGCGGTCCGTTATCGCACATGGGTCTAGAATCGGATCCCGCATGGCCCTCTCATCCTAGACACAACACCATTCCACCTCTTCTTTGGTTAACGTGCCGACCTTAGTCAAGCTGTGGTTTGGGGCACCATGGCTATTGTCTACCTTACTCCCCTTTCTCGGCCTGGCAAGATCGATCCACTTGGTCGCCTCTGTGTTACCCTCGGGGTTGCACCTCATTCTCGTGCACACCACTTCTAGGACCCGGTAGCTCATCACCTCATCGTGTCTTGTCACGCTCATTTTTTCAAGCAGCTGTCCTACGGCGCCTTTTGTGCAGACCAGTGTCCTCATCCTTTACCTTTCGCCACAGCCTAAGCCTCCGATGGCCTTGTGGTTGTGAGTGCCCCTCCCCTTTGTGTGCCTCCCTGAGAGACCCCCTCCTCATCTCCTCCACATACCGTCCCCTTTGTGCCTGTCCCTTCCCTCGTGCCCTGTTCCTCCGTCCTACCACCGACCACTCACCCTTGTCGACCTGCTCCCACTTCCTTCTTGCCTTCTTCTTCGGTCCTCCCACCCCGTCTTGCGGCTCCTATTCCTCCCCTCCCGCTAGTCCTCGCCTACACGTGGGGTCTTCCTATTGTCTCTCTCTTCCCCCCTCCCCCTTAGTCTGTTGCCCTTTGTCTCACCTCTCGTCCCTCCTCCCCCCTCTCTACCCACATCTTCCGCCTCACCTCCATCCCCTCCCTTGCCTTGTTTACCTTCCTCTCATTGTCGTGGCAGTTTGCCGTCTGTTTCTCCCCTCTCTCCTCTCTTGCCATCTCCCGTGCCGTCCCCTGTCTCTCCTTTTTGGCTTCCATCCCTCTCCTCCTTTGATCCCCGTTGCTCTGACTGTGGCCTAGGCTTGGGGCTCCCCCCGCACGCCTACCCCCACTAGTTGTTCGGATCCTATTCTCCTCTCCATTAAGGATGTCTCGGAGGAAACCCCCCCCATGGGTGCCCTCCCCTGTCATTCTTGTGGGTGATCTCATCCTTGTCACAGTGTTGCCATGTCCTTCGTCCTCACCTTCTGTCACCTTCCCTGCCCACCCCTTGCCCCTTCCTCCTCTTATTGACATTCTCTCTCACAAGACCCTTCGCCCCTTCCTTCTTTCCCCTCTCAGTCCCCTTCACCGCCTGCTCCACTCCCCCATCCATCCCATCCTCAAGAGTTTTCCCCCCACCCACCCATCCCCAGTCTGGATTCCCTTCTTGGTGTCCCCTCTCGCCCCCACTCGTGAATGTGTACACATGCTGCCTGGGCTCGTCCTTCCGTCCCTCCTCCCCCTCCTCCTTTCGTTCTTCTTGCTCCTCTCGCCCCTTCGTCTTCGCTTCCTTGTCCTGTACTAGATTCTACTCCTCACTCCTTACCTGTTTCATCCCATACCCATTCTCAGATTGCCCGCGCTCTCTGCCTCTGTTCCTCTTCCCACCACCCTGTTGCCTCCCTCCTTGTCCCCCATCTTTTCTTCCACTCCGATCATTCCTTGTTTGGTCTCTTCCACTCATTCCTCCTTGTCTGTCGCCCCTCCGCCTCCCTCCTCTCCACACCCTTCTTCCTATTCAGCCTCTCCAACAGTCTCTGCTCTCCCCCTTCCATCCCCACCTGTAGCCTGCTCTGCTATTGCAATCCCTTCTTTTCATTCTCTACAACAGTACACCTTCAATCCGAGTCACGCCCACGGTCGCCACTTCTTTCATCTCAGTTTTTGTAGTGCGCTCAATGTCGGCACTAACCATCACTTGTCATAGCGCCGACATCAGCCGCGCGTATCCTCGCGGTCATGTCTGCCCCGTCCACTTCCTCCTCTCCCTCTCCCCTTAACGAGTCCGACCCCCTTAGCGTTGCTGATGCTCTTACTTGCCTGAAAGCCACAGCTTGGCACACCGCCTGCGTTGCCGAGCTTGCCGCCATGGCTGAGCATGATGTGCTCGAACTTGCTGACTTTACTCCTAGTCATATTATGATCAAGGCCAAGTGGGTCTTGCGCAAGAAGTACTTTGCCTTAGGTGGTCTCGACCGGTACGAGGCATGCCTTACCGCCAAGGGCTACTCCCGGGTCCTCGATGTCGACTTTACGAACACTTACACCTCTGTCGGCCACTTTTCAAAGAGTCACTTTGTCATCTGTGCTGCAGCTCAATTTCAATGGGAGCTCCACCAGATGTAGATGAACAACACATTTCTCCACGGTTGCCTTGACGAGGAGTTATACATGGTCTTGCCTCCTGGCCTTTTCAATGGTATTAGACGGGTCTTCCGCCTCTGTCGCGTGCTCTACGATCTTGGCCAGTCTCTCCGTTATTGGAACGAGGAATTCTCGTCCACCCTTGTCCGTGGCAGTTTCCTTCCTAGTTAATCCAACCCGTCCCTCTTCGTCGATGGCATGACTCGTGTAATTGCTTTCATTATGGTGTATGTGGATGACCTCCTTATCACCTCTCCATCCTCCTCCACGATCTCTGAGGCAAAGGGTCTCCTTTCCTTGGTGTACCGCATGAAGGACGATCTTATTGCCATGCTTTTAGGGATGCAGATTGAGTGCTTTCTGAGCTGTTTGTTGGTCCATCACGAGCGCTATGTCAAAACCCTTGCTGCCGGCTTTGCTACCGTTGTCAAACTCTCTCGCCCCCCCCCACTGCCTCCTTGTACATTCCACCAAGCACCCACCTTGCCCTTCATGTGGCTCACAAGAGTCGGCTATGGTGGAGTCTGCCATCACGTTTCAGTCCATCATTGGCGCACTCACGAACCTGGCTAGCACCACTTGTGTCGATATCGCCTGGGCGATGAATGTCTTGCCAAGTATGCCCGCAAGCCTCGCTGAGCTGAACTCCAGGAGGTCGCATATGTTGTTTGTTACGTCCTCGTGTCTGCCAGTGCCAGCCTAGTCTTTTAGGCTAGGTCAATCGTGCCTTTTCTAGAGGGCTATGATAACAGTGACTATGCTCTTGATTCGGACCCTTGCAGCCGCATTGGCTTCGTCTCCCTCCTCGACACTGCTTCAGTCCACTAGCGCAGTGGGAAGCAAGGCTATGTCTCACATAGCATTGGGGAGGAAGAGTATATGGCATTGGTTTGTGCTACCATCGAGACAGTGTGGCTTCTTCCCCTCCTCAGTGAGCATTGTATTCCCACCCCAGCTATGCCGCTTTAATCAGATAGTGAGAGTGGCTTTGCCATGGCCCGGAATGCTGGTGCGCTTCATCGTCACACCAAGTACATCAATGTTGAACACCACTACGTCACTGATGTGGTCTTGGAGGCGATGTCTTGCAGCGGTTCATCTCTTCCAAGTTTCAACTTGCAGAATTTCTCACGAAGGCTCTCCAGTAACCTACCTTCGCTCTGAGCCTCGTCTCTGTCGGCCTTTGAACCCTCCCCCCGTTGGATTAAGATTACCTTTTTCTCTCTCACAGTCCCTTGCTTGCGCCGGCTGGTCCTCTGCACGATGACCGATCATCTGCTACATCTCTATACCTTCCCCTACTCTGGGCTTCTCCCCTCCGTGTGTGTGTCCCTTGCAGGTTCTTCTGTGTCCAGTGCCCTTCATTGCCAACGTGGCGTTTACAATCTGCATGTGCCCAACGTCCGTCATTGTCCATTCTATTGTCCCGTCTCCTCCCTTTCCTCCTCTCCTTGTGTCTTATGATACCTCCATTGGCGTTTGTCTCTGGGTGGTGGAGTGCATGCGCTTGACTCTTGGCCGTGGCAAGGGCACACGTCTCTAGGCAGATTTCCCCTACTGTTTGGGCGCTGGCGGCACTGTCCACGCCTCTGGTGGGGTGCTTTTTGGTGGGGTGCTTGAAGTGGAGTGCTTCTCTGTGGGTGGTTCTGGAGCGGTGCTTCCCGTGGGTTGCTCTTGGTTGGGGTGCTCTTGACTACTTGATCCTGGACAGGTGCTGCTGGTGGGGTGCTTCTAGTGGCGTTCTTCTTGTGGATTGCTTTTAGTGGGGTTCTCGTGCTGAGGTGCCTCTGTGGAGCACTTCTAGCTGCGCTTGATGGTGTGCTCTTGTGCGGGCGCTTTTGGGTGGTGCCCCAGACTGGATGCCCCTTGTTGCGTGCAAGCCATGATCGTTGTCTCTAACAATTTGACCACCTCCATTTTGTCCTTGCGGCATCCACCTTGTCTTTCTTGGCTGTGTCTTGCTCCTTGTGTGGCTTGTTTTATGGTGTTCAAGAATTTAGCTTGCAACACCTACCCTTGCTTGCGCTATTGTGTCTAAGTATCAAACATTTGTTAGCGCACCTAGATTAGTCCTACCCTCCTATGGTGTGCTCTAGCCTACTTTTGTACTCGCTCTTCATGCAACTTAGGACGAGACGCTGGGTTGTGCTCGATGTTAGCTCACTTGCTGTTTACCCTAGCGCACCTCTACTTGTCTTGAGTGGAAAACGACAGGAGTTGAGCCACACGATCCGATAGGGGTTTGCGTTGCTCGCTCCTCACGCTCATTCTTCTCCAAAAACCCTATTTTTTGTCTCGCCTTGACCTTCTCTCACGTCTATTTTCTTGATGCCCTCTTACAGCTCTCGACAGCTTTCCCCCTCACACCTCTTGAGAGCCTCCCCCCCTCACAGCTCTCGAGAGCTTTCCCCCTCACAGCTCTCGAGAGCTTTCCCCCTCAACCGAGAGCCACTTTAGCCCTGCGGCAAACTCTCGGTGACCCCACTCATGAGACGTGTGAGCCACCCGGCTCCACCCGCCTCACCTCCCGCCGCTACCTTTCTCAACATAAAAGCTGTTGATCACATTGACCAATGATGGAAACCTCCATTGGTTGTAATGTTGCACATTGTTTTCCATTGGTGTGATTTTTGTGCTCTCAAGTGCGTGCATTGGATTTTTGTATCCTATAATTGTTTTCTGCATTATTAGTACAATCTCCTGCAACATTCGTTTGCAAAATGTTTTACCGGATGTAAAAAATGACAATTTCTTGCCAAGAATATTGTTTGAGGCCATAGTTGTAGTAGAGATGCATTGTTTTTTGGTTGCAGTCTCTGAAAATGTTGGAGTGAGAACACAGTGTTCCTAATCATGATAGATTTCTAACACAAAAGCTAGCGTCTATACTAAGCGTCTTTTTTGTGTCCCACATTTTAGAATTGAGTGGGAATGGTGAGTGTGAGGATGCCCCACGTTTTATGTGGCGTGAGAAATTTGAGGCATGTCAAATCAATGTGCTAGAAAGCAAGCAGTTGACAAATTGATAGTTCTTGCATGAGCCATTGACCTTGCTTTGCGAGTTCCAATCTTCTTTTAGATGGTGTTAAGATTCAACCTACAACTTACAATCGTGCGACAAAAAAGCAAGGCCACGAGGTAATTTTGTTTTTCATTGTTTACGCCGGTAGCCGTGGAGTTCATGTCAAATTGTGTTGGTCATAACAGAACGTTGATCGTTTCAACTTTGCAGGATTGAACAACTTGGGAACTACCAGAAAAATCTTGGTTGCACTTAAAGCTCCTCTAGTAAAATTTGAATATGTTTGAGTAGATAAGTGTTGAGGCACTCAAGTCTCGACAATGTTTGGTATATGTATTCTTTTATTTGCACTTTTTGACATGTTGGGTAGTACCAGAAGAAAAGCATTCACCAAGTTGAAGCGGTCCGTTAATGGGTTTGCTGTCATGTTTGTTGGAATTGTGCCATTTTCCGTATATCTTGGCAATCATTTCTGGTTTTCATCGAGTCTTGTTTTGATTATTTGCTATTGATCCTAAATTGCTTTGGTGTTTGCAAGGGACAACTAGTCGCTGGGTGCGCTTTCTCCACTCATCGTTGTTGTAAAAACGTCTTTGACGTTTTGGAGGGTGGACGTCACAACGTGAGTAACTCATTCAAAAAAGTTCATTCACAAGTTGACAGGCTATGATAACATCAAGATTCGTTTTTTCAAAGATCTAGAGCCACGTAGAAGTCAACAAAACAATTGATGGTTTTGCAACACCCATGTCAAATATTTTGGAATGTGTACAAGATTATCAAAACTTGTTGGAAAGAAACTTTGGAATTCACATTTGCTCTTCAAATTACCCGTGCCCAACGGCCAAAAAACATTTGGTTAATGAAAAGTTGGCCACAAAAAAGTGGAAAAGTGCCCAGTTTCGGAGTCAAGGGACTTGTACACAACATTGACTCCGAAAAGTGCCCAGTTTCGGAGTCAAGGGACTTGAACACAAATTTTAGTAGTTTTTCTTCAATGGTTAATGAAATTACATTAACCATTCCCAATCATTTGCACGGCCAATTAGAAACATTATATACAATAAACAGCTTGGAACGTTTTCAGGTTTATTGTTTTAACATCTTTGCAGCATATGATTTCAAAGAATGATATCTCATGGTTGAAAAACTGCATTTTCTTCAATTGATTGTGAGGGCTTCGTGTACAATTTCTATGTGCTCTCCTTGAAGTTTGAGAAAATCAGTACATTGAAAAAAATAAAACTGAAAGATTTTGTTGATAAAAGATTGATTCAATTCTTTTAGAGGTATTTTTGGGAATTCATTGACCCTAAGAAAAAGAAACAGAAATTGAGAGCATCCCATGCACTTGAAATTCTCTGTTTTTTCCCATAGTCTTTACATATGAAGATTTGATGGTACCCTTCAGTCAATTATAAATACAAAATAATTGATCTTCCTTGAATTTTGTTTTAAAAAATTCTTCATTTGTGATAGGGGAAATCACTTTTTTACATTCAACTTGTTCAGTGCCTTCTAGTCCAAGTACATGTATAATGCAATGTCATTTTCTTTCAAATAAAAGGATTAGCACAATTTGAGCCAAAGAGCTGTTGGGTTTGGCATTTGGCCTATTCCTTGTCTATTTTAGTGTGGTTAAACTGGGTTTAAACAGGAGAGAAGGCCTCAGGTGAATTGAAATCATGTTTGCCCATATCGTATCTTTCCCTTTCACATCTTATCCCACTTCCTCCCCTTCTTTCATTCGCTCTGTCAATCTCTCTCTCTCTCTCTCTCTCTCTCTCTCTCTATCTCTGTCCCTTTTTGTCTCTCCCTCTCTTTTCACCCCAGATTCCCATATTTTTTTTGTCTCCCTCTTCCACTCACCATGTGTCCTTTGACTTTCCACTCTTGCTCTCTATCTCCCTACCTCCCTCCCTTTTGTTTTGTGTCCATTCCTTCATTCTCACAGCACCATCCTCACCCATTCTTCATTTCCTTTCATCCCTCCTTCTCCTTCCCCCCCTATTTCATTCATCATTGCCTCCTTTCCCCCAATCTATCTCTAGTTTTTTCCTTCCTCAGTGCCATCCTTTTTTTCAAACGCGTCTTTCTTCTAGACCCCTCTCCATGTCATCAAGTCTTCACTTGTACCCTATCTTGCTCTTCTTGTCCCATCCTCTTTCATTTGCTATCTCTCTTTCTCTTTCTCTTTCTCCCCCCTATTAATCTCTCTCTCTCTCTCTCTCTCTCTCTCTCTCTCCCCCTTTCTTTATGATTATCTCTCTATACTTTTTAATTTCTTCTACCGATGCCTTATTCTTCCCGCGCTATCGTTCTCAATTCAACCATTCATCCGTTCTTTTCATAGTGATTTTCCTCTCTCCTCAATATTTGTTCCTTCTGTTTCTTTATTGTCTCGAAAATCCCTCTACCCTTTTCTTTTTAAATGTTGTTTTCCCCTTCCAATCTACTTTCCTCCCTTTCTCTATCCCCACCTCCCATAAAACCTTCATTAGCGATGATTAACTTTCATCACTCTTCTTTCTGCCTTTTTTTACTTCATATAAAACTTTTAATAAAATCCTTTCTCAAAATCTAATTCAATATTCTTTCCCTTTTCCTCCCCACTTCCCACTCTTGCCCGTCATCCCCACCACCGTCTTTTGACACTTTCCCACCATCTCTCCTCCCTTTTGATTTCATATTTTCCTTTCATACATCGTTTTCCTTCTTCCATCCCTGAACTAGCCCTTCCTTCCTCTTAACTCTTGCTTGTATTGACTGTCCATCCTTCCATTTTTTCCACCTTTCCATTCTGTCACTTCCCTCTCTCTTATTCTCTCCCTTTATTTTTCACATTTTTGTCTGGAAACGCACCTATTGCCCCGTTATTGCCTCCATTTCCACGTATTTTCCTCTTTTTTCCTCTCTTCCATATGTATCAGACTTTCTTATTCTTGCCCTACCTCTCTCAACCTTTCACATCTATTTCTTTGCTACTTCCATGGGAAACCCAATCTTTTTCTAGCTCCCAATCTTCCTCATACTTTTTGCCCTCATGTTTACTTTCCCCCCTCTTCAATAACAACCCCTTACTCCTACTCTTCCTTTTCCACAACATAAACATCATGATTTTCCCCTCTAACTTACTTTCTATCACATTACACCTGTTATAACATGCAATCACCCTTCATTTTTTTCCGCATACCACCTCTAGCCATCATCACTTCATCATCCTTCTTGTTAAAAATTTAATCATCATGTACATCATCATTGACTTTACTATCATTATCAAAATAATCATAATTTTAATTTTAATTGGGAATGCATTTAGGTATTACAGGTTACTCTTGTTGTTTTTATAGTTATTTGAAATCAAGCGGAGATATTCATGTTTGGAGTCATGTAGCATGTAGGGTACCAACTGGGAACGTGGTGCCTACCCTTCCCCCTCCCTTGTCCATTTTGGATTCCCCCATTTCCTTCTCTCTAATGGTTGCATCCATTTCTTCCTTGATCACTTTTGTTCTCTTGTATGTTTACCTTCATTTCCTTGAACTTTGGCCTCTACCTAAGCCTCCTCCGTCTTCCCTCTTCTCTTACCCTCTTACTCGTTTTTCCTCCTCTTCACGTATCCCTTGAAATAATTGTTGTCATATTCTATGTTACACATGTTTCTCGTTGTTTATGATGTCTTCAGATAAATGTGATGATAATGATTTCTTGAAGTTTCAAAGCCCATAAGGTATCAACTCGCATGACTCCATCACTTTCCCCTTCTCTGCCTCCCTTACCTTTACACATACTCCTTTACCCCATTCACTCTCTCTTTTAGTTACATCCTTTGCACCTCACTCCGTTCCATCTCTCTCTTTCCTTCCATCTGTTCCCATTAACGTTTGTTTTTCCCCTCCCTTCTTCGGTTCACTCACCCTCTCTCATCGTCCTACCTACATGATATCATCCCTTGCAAACATTTCTCCTTCCTTCCTCTTATTATTTTTGACCTTCGTATTCTATCCAACCATGTCCCTTTGCCTTGCAAATTTCCCTTTCCTCCCTCCTTTTCAACTATCATCTAAGTATACTTGTTCTTTGTCCCAGAGTTCCTTCGTAACCTTCAAGTTTTTGCCCCCCTTTATCGTACCCCCTGCTCCTTCTATATCCCCCAAAGACTAAAAAAACAATGTTTTTGTTACCATGCCGCATGCATCTCTTTTGGCTTTCATTCCATTTCTCTTTTTTGCCCCTTGTGTCATCATTATCTCCTCTTCAACCTCCTTTCATTTTCCATTACGTTTGCTAGCTTTAGCATGGTTTAGTCATCATCATGACTTCCTTACCTCCTCTCATATAAGAGTGTTCTTGCTAATACTATTTGTAGTTTCACTTTTCTTCTTCATGCCCGTTCTATGTGACATGGAGCAACCATTACCTCCTCAATGCCCTCGCTGTTATCCGTTTCTTCTCAACCCATTCACATCCTCATTCCTCAATCTATCTTAAGATCTTCTTAACATGTACTCTCCATCTCATCTTAGTTGAACGAAATAACAATTCGTTTTCTCCTATTCTTATTCTCTCTCATTACCTCTTTTCCCATCAACATCCATTGCCTCTTCAAATCTTTTTAGTCCTCTCATGAATCCTCTTCCTCCCCATTCCCCTCATCAACTTCCTCTTCACCCCTCGGTGTTGACACCAACCTCTCCTCTACTAACTCAACCCTCCTTTCTTATAATGTACGTTTTTCCAATCCATTATGCATGGCAATCCCTTCATCCTCTCTTCCATCTTCTCTCTAGACCCTTCCCCCTTTGTTGTGATTTTATTTTCTTAGTGTCCTTTCTTGCCAATAAATTTACCTAACACCATCTTTAATGTTTATTTTATTCTCCTCTTTTGCATTACAGTCAGTTTTTGTTTACATATGCTTGCCTGATGCCTCCTTTTTGCAAACCATTTTCCCCCATACTTGGTCATTAACAATCATTGATCTATCAATCTTGTTTACATCTTTCATACCTCAAAAATAACCTAAATCATTAATTAGTATTCCATCTCCAACCCCTCCATTAAGACTCTTTATGAAACGACCATTAAAACCTTGATTGCCTGAACTGTTCCATTAATAAATAGCTTTTGTGAACAGTTTTGACAAGGATCTTAAGAGTATTACAGAATCATGCTTACACTACTTGTGCCAAAACCCACCTTCTCGTGGATGCTAATAATCTTCATCCTTTCTCATAATCTTTCAGTTGCACTTCTTATTTCGGTGATCAAGTTGTCATTTCAAAACAAATGAAACTTATTAGACTTTGCCAGACATGTGAACTCACGAGAGCTGGCTTTGTGACAAGCTCGTTACCCCAGATAAGGTCTAGTCCATTGATAACATACATTGCTTGGGAGAAATCGAGGTTTCAACTATCAAAGTATTGCATTTTATATCACTTTGGATTGTTAAATGCATTGGTTAAGTACGCAATACTACGATGACTTTACAAAACGTTTGGCCATTACCTTGGTGAAGATTTTTGACATGAGAACTCATGTTATTGGAAAATCACGTCACCAACGGATGATGTTGAGGGTTTTTGGAATGTTTTTGGAATGTTCGAGAATTCATTTTATCAAAATAGTTTTAGTTTATAACAATGTTTTCATTATTATATACAAGTCTCTACTATTTTTACGGATATATTCTTTTCAAATGTCTTGCTCTCGGCATTTTCTAGTTTTTTTCGTGTGTTTTGCTTCGATATTGGTTTTGTGATGTATCAGATATAAGGTTTGGAAGGGAATCTTGTTGGTGTTAGAATGCATTAGCTTCTAATTAAGCATTTTTCTAATGTATTGAAATTAGCATGTGTCAGTTTTTGAAGTCCACATGCATTAAAACTCATATAATAGCTATTTGTATTACCAAAAAACATTAAACATCATTTGTAATAGTTTATTTGAAAAGCGTTCGACAAAAACTTACATTTCCGATCTACAATGCTTAAGTTATTCTGAAAATGCGGTATCTAATATTCAATTAATGCAAAAATGATATGTTTTTCCGTTTTATAGTAATGTATGTTATTCATGATTCCATAATCCTAAGGTTCCTTAATTTCATGGATAAATTTTACAGTGTAAAATGTAAAATTATTTTTATTTCAGGTCTGTTAGCCAAATTGGAAAACCTTCATTGCGCCTCTGCCTTTTATTGAATTTAGTAATGTAGTAGGGAAAATTTTCCCATTCAGAAAGTACATAACATTATGTTTTGATACATGTGGGATCTCATTTTTAGAAATATAAAAGTCTGAAATTTATTGAGAACTCAAAATGATTGAGCCTCTCTTTGAATTCACTTGATGGATTTTGACTAGTGATTTTGAAACATTGAAAATTATTGAATGTGGATGCGATTTTTGTTTATGATGCAAACATTCAATGAACCAAGAGACGCTACAAAATATTAATGTCTTGTAATTCAATTTGTTTCTAAATGTAGGGAGATCTCTATGAAATAATACGATTAGTTTATGAAATAAGTTTTGCCATTGGGGTTGAAATCATGATTTGGAAACTACTTAGAAAGAACGCCTACTCAATATACTCGTAAGTAGGGAGTTAGCATGGATCCAAGGTAGGAAGGCATCCAGATGTTTTAGCTTTTTTTTTATGTTACAAGGAACATGTTGAGATGTTGCCAGAAGATGATAAACATCAGAAGATAACTGTTTTGATTTGGTCCAGGATATGGGATACCTTTTTTTTTGGTTGAATTTTTGTGGGATGATTTCTTAGAATGTTCGGTAAATATGTCTAGGGACGACATGTTAACAGCTGTCTTAAAACTTTGAGGTGAAAATTTTCTGGTTTAAGATGACTAGGCATGGAAGTTTTCTTTCCTATGGTGTTCATTAATGTTTCATAGAACTGTTTATCATAATGGCTTCTATTTTTCCTTCTATGAGATTGATATGCTGCCTGTGATGCTTTTCATGTATCTTCATGCTTCTGGTTAGTGCACGTTTGGGTCATGTTCCCTGACCTGGAGAGTTTCCCTCACGCATGTTCTTGCACATCTGAGAATTTTGCAATTGGGTTCATTGAAGTATTGTGTTTTTCATCTATCTTTTGATACTACTTGATGAAATTCTGGTCACACTAGCATTTTTATAGAGGCTGGCCTTCATTTTGTGGAACGTAACTTATTGGCGGATTTTCCAAAAGTTTTTAGTCAAGAAGGGGCGACTTTCATATTGCTTGCCTCCATCACCTTAGTTAGCAATTATGTCTTTCTGTTCTTTCTACATTTTTGTGGTTGAATTTGACAGTCCGGAAGCTTGACATTAAAGTTCAGCTTCTCCTTATTGCAAAGTACACAATTGTCCAATCTTTCTGAATAGTCTTTGCTTTGCATATTTTATCTGTCTTTACCGCTCTGCATAAGAAAAGTTGAGGCATATGGTTAATTTACATGAAGAAGCTATTTTTGTCGCTTCCTCGCGATTGCTGGGAGAAGTTTACTTTGCCGAGGAGTGTTTGGCAAACGGAATGCGACCGCGCACGAAAGTGGTTCAACGGTCTGGTGCATGTACTGGACGATGTACAAGCGAATAGATTTTGAGAGGGATGCGACGCGATTGTGCAAACGAATCTTCACTATTGGCTGTGCAATGGGAGGCACTCAATACGCGACGCGGACTCCAGTGCGGAGCTTGGTAGGAGCCATGCATATGAGAGCTTTTTAGATGGCTGGAAGTGGAACAACCTTTCCTACAACTTTCGGCTTTGGCCTCAGTCCATTAACTCAACTCGGCCTCCTCTGCCTGGACCCTATACACTATGCCTCCCCGTCTAGTGCCCCCAGGCTTGCTGCCGCTACTAGCCGCGATGATTGTGGTGGTCGTGGCCTTGCAGCCTTCACTGGCTGTGGTTGTGAACGTTCTCAAGAGCCCTCCTCCGAGACGGAACCCGCCTCCAAAAAAGTCCCCGAGCCCAGTGCTCAAGCCCCGTTCGCCCCCTCCAAAACCTCCTCCAAAGTCTCCT
>SZWC01016062.1:27193-58128 GCA_023375785.1 Penium margaritaceum
CGTTGTTGATGCAGCGTGCGGGCTTCCACGCTCGTTGCTTAAGTCAGCTGCCCCCTCAGTCTGCTGCTCTAGAGTCTAAGTCTGGAAGCTCTGGATTTTGTTACTCAGAAACGCGCGCGCCAGTGTTAGCGCTAGAAAGCACCTGAAAACTGACAATGACTGATTAGGAATGAAGAATGAACAACAATGGGAGACCCCTCCAAGTTCTAGGCCCCCCCCAGCTCTGTAGAGCTTGTTACTCAGTTCAACAGCCAATCAGAAAATAGCTCAGTTCAGGCTGGCAGGTTTTCTCGGTGAGGCCTGCCAGGCAGCCGACAGCCCAAAACCCGGGCGTCGTCCGTTTTGCCTGAAAACTGGACCATACCATAATACCGCCGCTGCGAACGCAGCCGTGCGGTCAGAATCTGCTAGAAAAATAGTAACGAGGAGTTATGGCAGCCTAAACCCAGATAGTGCCCACAACGGTTTATGCTACCAAACAGGGCCACGCAGCATGCAACTGGGACCCTAGGCAGTGCATGACAATGCAGACGCGATGGGACGCGCTGGACGCATGCAAGCGGCAACTGCGGTGTCAATGACCGCCGGCAGCACGACCGCCGAGGAGGCCTGCCGATGGAGCTGAGCGCGTCGTCGAGGAGAGGAGGCTCCAGCGAACTGCGAGAAGACCTCAGCGTGCGTCGGCTCTACCGGACGACACTCCATCAGCGTCGAGTCTCGCCGTCAGTCATCTGCACGCCGATGTACACAAGCCGGGAGGACACAACAGAGCACAATGAGAGATGCGAAAAAACCAACAGCAACAGCAGCGCGTACCGCCACGCAGAGGTGTGTGGCGGCTGCGGTGCGTGCAGCCCCCACTCCCCCCCACAGCCGCAGCAGCAGAGCAGCAGCAGCTGAGGCGGCGGCGGCAGCCGCGCAACAGCAGCGCAGCAGCAGCGGCCGCCATAGCAGCGTGGCAGCAGTGGCGGCAGCAGCAGCGCAGCAGCGGCATCGGCAGCAGCAGCGCAGCAGCGGCAGCGGCACAGCAGCAGCAGCGGCAGTCGCGGCAGCAGCAGCAGCGCAGCAGTCGCAGCAGCAGCAGCGCGCGGCGGCGGCAGCCAGCAGCAGCGCGCGGCAGCGGCAGCCAGCAGCAGCTGCACCGCGCAGCAGCAGCGCCGCGCGCAGCAGCAGCCGCCGCGCGCAGCAGCAGCAGCAGCAGCGCAGCCGCCGCTGCCACCGCTGCACACGCAGCTACGCAGATGCTGCTACAGCTGACAGCGCAGCTGTAGCAGCAGCTGGGCGGAAGCTGCTGCGCAGCTTCCGCGGAGCTGCCGCGCGCCACGGCGCAGCGGCAGAACCATGACAAAAAAAAAAGGGACGGGACGAGCTGACTTCAGCATTGTTTGTTGCTGACGTCATCAGGTTGTGCTGACGTCAGCAACCACTTGCTGACGTCAGCATTACACTTAGCCAAATTTTCAACCGAAAAGTCAAAAGTTACCAGCGTTTCAACTCTCCGAGAAACGCAGACGGTTTTGAAATCCGGCAAACTTGACCTGTTGTCCCATAGTGAGCGGCAACATGAGTTCGCCCGACGACAAGGACAAGGGACCAGGTGATCCCTCCTCCTCTTCTTCAGGGGTACTGAGCCCTCGCTCGAGGACCTGCGCAGCCAGCAGGAGGAGATGCGTCGTCTGCAGCGAGAGCAGACTGACGCGATCCGCACGCTGACTGAGCTCCTGCGCGCTCAGTCCACGGCTCCTCCGCGGACTTCTGAGGGAGCTGCTGGCGTTGCGGCCTCCACCCAGCACTCAGCTCAGGTGCCCGTGACAGGTGCCCCGCCTGCTTCACCTCCTGGTGTGGTCTCCCCACCACCTGAGGACCTTCTTGATGACGAGCCATTCATGCCGGGCTTTGAGGATGACTCCCAGGAGCGGGAGATTCGTCTTCTACAGGAGCGCCTCCGTCAGCTGCAGACGGGTATCCGACCTCCACCCGTATCCCCGATACGACCGTCACCTGACTTCCCCAGTGATCACCCCCTTCCAGGAGTTTTTCCCGTCACTCGCCCTCCTTACCCTGCGGTTGCTCTCCCCACGGAGCGGCAGCCAAAGGACTTTGAGGCACCACCTCCACGGTACATCAGCGAGGATGGATTTGACTGCTGGGAGATCTTGTTTCAGGTGTGGGCTACTTCTGAGGGAGTTTGGCCTTATTACCACAGCCCATGCCAGTCTACAGATCCAGCACAGGTGCTGACAGCAGCCCGGGCCATGCGAGGGCTTCTCTACGCCATGCCACGCGAGACTGTCGTTGACTTCCGTCCCTTCCTCAGCGAGGCTGGCACAGGCACCGGAGCTGATCCTCGTGGAGGCTAGGATCTGGCGTTGTCCCTACTGGCCGCAGAGACGCACGCCACGCGTGCGTCACACATTCGTGCTTTTCACTCTCTCTGTCAGGGACCAGCGGAGCCTGTAGCGGATTACTGGCGACGCGCCATGCGTATCTACACGCGCCTGGGGACCTCAGGGGGCACACAGCTGTGGGCGCTTCGGACGATCATGCTCGGAGTCCGCCTGGAGTACACCGACATATTCACATGGTACAGCGACGGTGCTCTCGAGCCTTTCTCAGCCACCCCGCATCTGCTCCCGTGGGCCCATCAGCTTTTCCTCCAGGTGACGTCGGCCCNCGTCATCTTCTGGCGCTTCGCTTTCAGGGAGGTGCGAGTGTGTTGTCATCGTCGAGTGGGTCACAGACTGCTTGTTCGTCCGTCCTCGTGACTCGTGATGACACGTGTGGGGGAGCACAGTCCGCATGTGATGATGATGGGCCTGACTGCACTGACTGGATTCATGAGTCTCACCTTCGTGATGTACGTCGTTCCTTCCCACTGACGGCTCAGCGTCCCTCTGATGCCGAGTGTTCTATTGCTCGTTGTACAGTGACGTCCACCAGTCGTGACTCCGGTGGCACTTGGATCATTGATTCCGGTGCCACCCACCACATGACGTGTCGTCGTAGTGACTTTGTGGTACTTGGTCCTGTCACGACTGTCCGTTCTGTTCGTACAGGTTCTGGTCAGTCCTTACCGGTTCACGGTGTTGGGGTTGTATGCTTTGATGGTCCGTCTGGCCCCCTGTATCTCTCGGACGTGCTGTTTGTGCCTGATCTTGAGCTCAGTTTGCTGTCTGTGCGTGCCTGCACTCTGATGGGTCTCTCCGTTGAGCATACCGCTGACTCAGCGATTGTGACTGCTCTTGACACCCGTAGTATTGTCTTGCGTGCTTCAGTCGTAGATGATTTGTACCGCATTGCTCGGCCCTCCTCCCCTTGCTCTCCCACCTCCTCTGGTCGCGTTTTTGTCACTGGTGTTCTATCCCCGGAACACCAGCGGTTGCTTCACCGACGTCTGTGTCATGTGGGCTCCGACACTGTGTCGAAGCTCATCCCGACACAGCCCGCTCTTGGTCTTGACGTGGGTTCTTTCGGGAAGCCACCCAAGACCGACTGTCTTTTTTGCGCTCAGGGTAAGATACACCGGTGCACTTACCCTGATTCGCGTTCCCGAGCACTGAGGCCCCTCAAGTTGGTCCACTCGGACCTGCTTGGTCCTCTCCCGGTCGAGTCGTTGTCCGAGAGGGGCCGGTATGTTCTGACGCTGACCGATGACTTCACCCGGATGCGGTGGGTCTACAGTCTGCGTCAGAAGAGCGACGCCACCCTTGCGGTTCGGCTCTGGCTCGTTATGACTGAGCGTCAGTCTCGCCACACGCTACATACCTTTCGCTTGGATCGCGGCGGCGAGTTCCTCGGCGAGATGGACTCCTTTGCTGAGCACGGTATTTTTCACCAGGTCTCCGCTCCTGCTACCCCACAGCAGAACGGTGTATCTGAGCGCTGGAACCGCACCATGGAGGATGCGGTCCGCGCCATGCGGTCTGAGTGCGATCTCCCGGAGTTCTTCACATTCGAGGGCTTCGCCTACATGACTTGGGTCTGGAACCGCCTCCTTCATGGTCCGCTTCCGGATCATGTTACACCGTGCGAGCTCTGGTTTGGCCACCGTGCCGATCTTCGTCTCGCACGCGTCTGGGGATCCCTGGCCTCCGTATGGTACACCGAGGACCAGCAGGGGTCCAAGGTCTCCCCTCAGGGTTGCTTGTGTGCCTTCATCGGCGTCTCCCCGCGGTCGAAGGCCTGACGCTTTTGGGACCCCACTCGCCGTCGTGTCATTGAGTCCCGTGACGCGCTGTTTTTTGAGTCACTCACATACCGTGATCTGACTTCGATCATAGCGTTTTCTTCATCTCATGTCCCTTCCTGTGAGGGTCCTCGGCGGATGGGGGAGACCTCTTCGCCAGCGACCATTCCTCGCTAGGCTGATGTGTCCGCTCGCGTCCCCTCTTGATCTCCAGCACTTGATGATCCGGCTATCATTGCCGTTGGTCCAGAGATCCCATGTGTCCAGCCTGCTTCGCACCCCACAGGTACCGCTGCTCCCACGCCTCCTCCTGCATCACCCTCTGTGTCCACTAGCACCCTTTTTCCATCGTCAGACCCAGCCCAGCCCACTCCTGTCTCTACGTCGGCTGACACTCCTGTCTCAGTGTCCGGGCCAGCCTTGCCCGCTGTCATCCCCAGCTCAGTGTCCCCCACACACGCATCTCCGCGCACGGCATCTCCGACTGCCTCGTCTCAGCCCTCATCAGCTGTGGTCGTACCTGTCCCTGTGGTCGTATCTGTTCCTGAGCCTGAGGTGCGCCCCTCGACCTCCGGTTACTCCCGTGAGCCCGGTGGTCGCCTTCGACCACTGGATTCTGGAGCTCAGCGAGCGTCGGGTTCCGGACCCAGACGTTCCTCTCGCAGCATCGCGAGCGGTGATCCAGGCACAAAGGCCTTAGGCCTGAGTGTCCGCACTGAGCTTTCAGAGGTACACCCAGCATGCCCCATAGGGCACGACCTGGTCACTCGCGAGTTCCATATCGCCTGTGACGCAGCAGCTGACCTCGTGGCCGTCAGGCCAGACACTGAGGTGTGTCCACTTGCCACGCAGAGTTCCCCCTCTATGGCGCCGGACCCGGGCACATTGAGGGAGGCTTTCTCCTCGCAGGATGCTGATGCCTGGCGAGCTGCTTGCGAGGATGAGCTTCGCCCTATCCGAGAGCACGGAGTCTACAAGCTGGTCGACCTTCCCCCTAGGAGGAAGGCGATTCAGGTCAAGTGGGTCTTTCGTAAGAAAGTGAAGCCGGATGGGTCACTGGAATGCTACAAGGTACGCTTGGTCGTCAAGGGGTTCTCTTAGATTGAGGGAGTTGATTACACTGACACCTTTGCCCCTGTCGGCCGCATGACCTCAACTCGAGCTCTGTTCGGTGTAGTAGCTCAGCATGACTGGGAACTACACCAGATGGATGTGAACAACGCGTTCCTCCATGGCTCTTTGGATGAGGAGGTCTACGTGGCTGAGCCACCAGGCTTTGGGGACGGTGACAAGGTCTGGCGCTTGCGCAAGTCGTTGTACGGCCTCAAGCAGTCTTTACGGTGTTGGAACCGGGAGATCACTGGCACCTTGACTCGCGTAGGATACGTACAGAACGAGGCAGACCCCTCACTCTTCATCCTACCGACACCCGAGCAGTTTACTGCCATCCTGGTCTATGTTGATGACCTTATGATCGCGTCTCCGTCGCTGGAGGCCGTGAAGGAGGCCAAGGCTGTCGTGCAGACCGCCTACAGGATGAAGGACCTCGGTCCTGCATGGGTGTTTCTTGGTATGGAGATTGTGCGAGATCACAGACATTGGACACTGTTGCTGCATCAGGCCCGATACGCACGAGTCGTGGGGGAGCGCTTTAGCGATCTCCTTGGTGCAATGCCCACTGCTTCCACACCACTCACACCTGATGGGTAGGATGCCTTGAAGGTGGATGACCCTACACAGCTGGGGGAGACAGTGGACGTGACCTTGTACCTCCGTCTCATTGGATCTCTGATGTACCTGGCCACTACCATGCGTCCCGACATCACGTCGTCGTCAACCTCCTCGCTCAGTTCTCGCAGGCTCCACGTGCGAGAGCTCTTCACGCGGCTGTGCGAGTGGTACGATACGTGGTCTCCACGCCGTATCTCGGACTCTGCTTTCGTCGGCAGTGTTCAGTGGTCCTTGACGGCTACACTGACAGCGACTGGGCTTGGAGTCCTGATGGGCGCAGTCGCACTGGCTGCGTGTTTCTACTCGGTGGTACCGCTTTGTCTTGGCGAAGCGGGAAGGAGGGCTGCATCGCACGTAGTTCGTCGGAGGCAGAGTATGTGGCGTTGGGGGTAGGGGCTGCTGAGGCAGTTTGGCTGCAGTGCTTGTTTCTTGAGCTTGGGCAGTCAGTACCCGCCATTGTGCTGCGTTGCGACAACCAGAGTGCTCTCGCCATCGCAGAGAACTCTGGTGTTTTTCATGCTCACACAAAGCACATTGCGGTTAAGCATCACTTCGTTCGTGATCTGGTGGAGCGACGCGTGATCTCCATCATGTGGGTTGGCACTGACTTGAAGCGAGCTGATTTCTTGACGAAGGCACTTGCCCGCGGAAAGTTCCTGGTGGCCATTCGTTCTGTTGGACTTCGCCCCGTGCGTGACAGTGGTTGAGTGTGGGATGTACATTGCCGTCTCATCTGTCTGTGTCACTCACTATGTGGTTGTACCAGTGCTGCACGCGTATGGACATGCGTACCATCGGGTCATGGGGGAGTGTTGTGCCTTGTGCCGTTCCTGTACAGTTTACTGTGACCACTCGGCCGTGTCCATACTCGTGCAGATCCCTGAGGCACCGGCACGACGACAGGCGGCGGACTACCCGTCTGGAGCTGACCGACCACTATTCCAGAGCTCTAGATGTCACCGGGACTCCTTGCTGTGCCTTCTACGTCTTGCAGGCGCCTTTCGGCGGACTGGGCATGAGGCCCATTTGCATGTTTTTGCATTGTATACTCGCTGTCAGTCGATGGATGCATGCATGCGACCAGTCGTTGCGTGCATCTTTTGATTTTGCACGTCTAGGTTCAGACGGCGTAGGATTCTGACATGTGTGCGCAGAGTCACGGCCAAAACAGTGTTTTTGGGCCGGTTTTAGGACAGCTCTTGGACTGCCGCGTGCGACACCCGCCGTGCGCCGTGGCAGGTATTTATGCCCTGGACCTGTCAGTTGTCATTTCTCTCTGCATATGCTATATTGAAGCATTCTGACACTTTGACTGGTGTCTCCTAGCCAAACCCTTGCCGTTGTGTGTACGACCTGTGACTGTCGTCACCGTCTGACTAGGCACTGACGCCGAGTCAGCGGCCGTGTTGCTAGGAAGCTTCTACGCACCTTCTCAGTCGTGGCCACGCATGCACCAGAGAGTGCGCCTGGGTTAGGTACTTGGGTCGAGTCGCCAGAGACGCCAACCACAGTAGGCTTGCTTGACGTCTTCCCAAGTGAGGCCATGTCAATCAATCTGTACATGTGTGTGTGTGCATGGAGAAGGAGACAAGAGGGCATAGAGATGTGAGTGGCTAAAGAACTTCAACACTCCCCCATGACCCGCAGGCAACCATTCCAGACACATGAAGTCTCAAGGGGACGAGATGAACAGGGAGGACACACAGACTCACTCAACCTGGGTCATGAGGACAGATGAGACCAATTGCATGAATAACACTTTTGAAAACGTTGCGACCGAGTGCTTTGGTGAGGAAGTCTGCTCTCTGGGAACGAGTGTCCACCCATGCAACCTAGACAATGCCAGCGGCAATGCACTCACATACAAAATGATGCTCCACATTGATATGCTTGGTGCGAGAGTGATGCATGCCACTATTCTCGGCAATGGCCTTGGTGCTTTGATTGTCACAACGCAGAGTGATGCAACGGATGGGGATACACAATTGCTGCAGGAGACGGCAAAGCCAGACAGCCTCACACGCGCCTGCGCCAAGAGCAACATACTTAGCCTCAGTTGTGCTGCGGGCAACACACCCTTGTTTGCCACTTCTCCACGAGACAGCAGTTCCACCAACCATGAAGATGTACCCTGTTCGATTGCGTGCATCAGAGTCGTGAGCCCTGTCACTGTCAGTGAAGCCATCAACCACAAGAGAGGGTTGTGCACGAAAGTAGAGACCAACACGTGGTGTGGAGAGTGCATAGCGGACAATGCGCAGAGCAGCCTCCTCATGCCGCTCGCGTGGATATTGAGAGAACAGCGACAAGAAGTTGACGGCGAAGGCCACGTCAGCATGCGTGGTGGTGGCGAGGTACATCAATGAGCCAATGACTTGAAGGTAGTCAGTTACATCTACTGTCTCCCCCAGCTTTGAGAGGTATGAGGATTTCAGTGGTGACTTTCCTGCAGGGTTCATGGGTGTAGAGGCGGTGGGAATGGCAGTGAGAAGTGGACTGAAGCAATCCCCCAGACTGCGGACGTACGCATCCTGGTGCACATGTAGAGTGCGGCGTGCGCGGTCCCGCTCAAGCTCCATGTCCAAGAAAACACGGGCCGGAGCCAAATCTTTCATCTTGTAGGCTGCCTGTAGAAGAGACTTAGCAGCAGAGACCGCAGAGGTGTCGGGAGATGCTATGAGAAGATCATCAACATATACCAGAATGGCAACCAACGGCTTGGAGGGGGGGCTAAGAGACAGAGTAGGGTCCACTGGACTCCTCCTAAAGCCTCCTTTCTCCAGGGTTGCCGTGATTTATTGGTTCCAGCAGCGTGGGGACTGCTTGAACCCATAGAGGTCCTTACGCAGCCGCTATACACGGTTTGTCCCATCCGAAAAACCGGGCGGCTGCACCATGTAGATCTAATCATCCAACTTGCCATGTAGAAAGGCGTTGTTGATATCCATTTGCTCCGGCTCCCAGTCGTGTTGAGCGACTAGGCTGAGTAACGCCGTGGCAGTGGTGTAGCGGCCAACTGGTGCAAACGTCTCGTCAAAATCCACGCTAGGGATCTGTGAGAACCCTTTTGCCATGAGACACGCTTTGTACCACTCCATAGTATTGTCTGGGTTGAGTTTGCGACAATATACCCACTTGGCCACGACAGCTTTGCGGCCTGGGGGTAGATCCACCAGCTCGTACACAGTGTGCTCTGACAGTGCATCAAGCTCAGCTTTCATGGCCTGCTCCCATAGTGGGGAGCCAGTGGTTGCACGCGCTGCCTACACTGTCAAGGGTTCAGGTGGAAGAGGAGAGAGACCGGCAGTGGCGAAGCACAAGGCAACGTACCTAGCGACGGACGATGAGAGGGCGGAGTGGAAATCTTGTTCAAAAAGAGAGTAGCCAAGGGCAGTGTTGGGGTGAACGACGGAAACAGCGGCAGACAGGCTAGAGGTCACAAGACCAAGTGCACGGAGACCACGGTCAACAAAGACGACAGGGTGAGACTGGGAGGAAAGGGCACGGAGACGACCTCCACGTGTGTAGGGTGAGACAGGGGGAACAGACCGGGCAGGAGTGGATTGCACTGGAGACGGAGTAGGAGAGGCGGGGTGTGCAGTGACAACAGGCGAGGCTCGCTGCACAACAGTGGCCAAAAAGGCTAGGTGCGGAGCAACGACAGGAGATGGAGAGGAGACAGAGGGAGTAGAAGGTGGAGGAGACGCTGGCGACGAGACTGGCACAGGGGACAAAGGCACGGAGACAGAGGACGAGTGAGCCACCAGTGGGACTGACGACGCTGACGGTTCAGTGCCGGTCGGAGGGGGAACTGAGGGACGAAGAGAGGGGAGAGAGAAGACCCCAGATGGGGAAGAGATACCACCCCCACCCCCATAGGGCAGAGAGAGGGACTCGGCAAAGCGAGGTTTGTCCCGCTCAAACAAGTGCTCAAAGAACAGTGCATCATGGGACTGAATGACGCGACTACGCGAGGCATCCCAGAAGCGCCAAGCTTTGGAGAAGGGAGAGACACCAAGGAATGTACACAGGCGACAACGGGGGGACAGTTCGCCATCCCGTTGGTCGCCCGGAAGCCAGATAGAAGCAAGACACCCCCAGACACGGGCAAGGCACAGGTCGGCGCGCCGACCCGTCCAGCGCTTGAAAGGAGTGAACGTGTGGGGCAGAGGGCCATGAGGAACCCTGTTCCAAACCCACGTCATGTAGGACATGGCCTCAAAGGCGAACAAGGGGGCTGACCGAATGCGGAAAGAAGGGCGCGCACGCCATCAGCAAGGGTGCGGTTCCAACGCTCAGACACACCATTTTGCTGGGGAGTGTAAGGAGCCGTGCATTCAAGGCAGACACGATGAGACTCAAGGAAGCGGGAGGTGGGACCAATGAACTCACCTCCCCGGTCACTACGAAACACACGCAGGGAGCAAAGACACGTACGCTGGGCCTGAGGGTGCCACGCTTCAAGCACGTCATTAACCTCACTTTAATGATGGAGAGCAAAGACCAAGCGGAACCGGGAGAAGTCATCAGTCAAGTAGAGAACATAGCGACCTAGACCACCAAGAAAGGGGTGGGGCAAAGGGTCCATCACGTCAGCGTGAACAAGGTCAAGAGGGTGAGAAGAGCTGGACTGAGAGGTGGAGAATGGAGAACGGTGCATCTTGCCAGTGGCACAGTCTAGACAGCTTGAGGAGCAAGGAGAGACAAAGGTGACCGAGTCGAGGCCCACAGCAGGTTGAAGATGTAGAAGACGCTGGATGGCAGCGGTGTGAATGTGACAAAGCCGACCATGCAAGAGGTCAACATGGGCGGTTGACAGGAAGGGCGCCACATGAACAAGAACAGAGGAAGCGGCAGACGATGGGAGGGGAAGCAGCACGCAAAACAGGTGGTCACAGCACACTTCACGCAGCACAACACAGCCCGACGAGCGGAGAGAGATTGAGGCAAGGCTGCGGCTGGATGAGAAGTCCATTCCCTGATCGTCGAGGGTGGTCACAGAGAGCAGGCTGACTTCAAGGTCAGGGACGTACAGCACATCGAAAAGATAGACGATGCCACCAGGACCAGCAAACTTAACGACACCAACGCCATGAACGGGAAGGAGCTGGCCAGAGCCCGTGCGGAAAGAGTGAACAGAGCCAACAGGGCCGGGGGAGACAAAAGAGGAGCGGCACAAGGTCATGTGATGGATGGCCCCAAAATCAATGATCAAGAGGCCAGGAGCCGCACGAGTGGAAGGAAGAACAAGACAGACGGCAACAGTGCCACAAAGAGACAAAGAGGAGGATGCACCGAGACGAGTTGGAAACGTATGAGACGGCCAATCCTCAATCCAGTCTCAAGCATCAGGCATGTCCCCTTTCACGCCACTAGACGGCGCACCTCGGAGGGTGGTGTCAGACTCACAGACAGACACACGACAATGGCCTCTCACACTCTCACCGCCCTGAGAGCGAAGGTGAAGAAGTTCAGCAAGGCGCCGCTCAAGGACACGCTCCTCGTCACGGCGGTCAGAGGAGCGGTCAGAGGAACGGTCAGACGAG
This sequence comes from Penium margaritaceum, assembly GCA_023375785.1. NCBI lineage: Eukaryota > Viridiplantae > Streptophyta > Zygnematophyceae > Desmidiales > Peniaceae > Penium > Penium margaritaceum. Next base: position 38,657 of record SZWC01016062.1, read on the forward strand.
CGATCTGACATGTGGCCGTTGTCATGCGTCCAGGAGGGTGCAGAGTAGTGGGAAGATGGAAGAGGGAGGACCACCTGGGGGCCAAATCCAACCCCAAGTACTGGGAGGTGAAGGAGATGGTTGAAGCGGGGCAGATGTGGTGGAGAGAGCTGAGGCTGAAGAGGAGGAGGAAGGAGAGACAGCTGTCACTGCTTCAATTGCGAAAGAGGAGGTGACCACGGTGCGTGCCCAATGAGCACGCATAGAGGATGCCAGAAGAGCATCATCACGGGGGGCCAGCCATTTTGGCGCCCGAGTGTCTGGCAGCCGCGCAATTTCAACAGGTGACATCGGTGCTAGTGGTAGAGCCGGCGGAGGACCTTCCACCCCGGCTACCCCCACATTCTTTGCAACCACCACGGCCACCCCCACGGTTTGAACCACCACCCCGTCCACGAGAAGCCGCTTGTGTGGAGTGAGCCGCGGCAGGGGTAGCTGAGGCAGAGGAGGAAGGAGTGAATGCTGTAGGAGAGGACAAGGAGGTGGTCACTATAGCGAGTGTAGCACGATGCATACGCTTTTTCTGTAGGTTGTTCCGTAAGGCGAGAGGCAGTAAAGTCATAGAGAGGTCCAATCCTTGGGGGTGTGTTTGCAGGGAGTGGCGAGGAGGCAAGGCGTTCAAGCTCTGCCTGGGTGACGTGCAAGTAAAGATCTGAGAGCTCAGGAATCAGCCCAACAACAATGGACAGGCAGGCTGACAGAGGCCTAGGAGCGGCCTTACCCAAGTCACGCAGCAAGCGTAGACTCCTCGCCTAGTACTCATCGGCAGTCTCATCAGCCCGCATCTGCAAGGTATTAAACTGCACGGTAAGGGCACTCTGAGCCGCATGCCTGGTGACTGTCTTACGGCGACGAATGAGAGAGTATGCGCCGATGGGGTCAGTAAGTGTGCATCAGATGGGGTCTGCGTTGTACGTACCAATGTCATCAAGGAGGCTTTCAGGTCTAGCAGTGATGAGGGTGCTGACAGCACGAGCCGCCTCCGCTGGCTGTGGAACAAACGATGCCTTAGGGGGGGAGTAGTACTCCCACAGTAGTTTCCCTTGGGCCCACGCACTGAAGAGCGTTTCCCAAGAGGTGAAAGTGAATTTGAAAGTAAGCTGTGGTGGTAGAGTCTCGAAGTCCTTCTGTCGTGTGGGTAGGAGTACCCAAGCTAAAGTAGCTGCTGAGAGAGCAGGTGAAGAGGAGTTAGGAACAACATGACTGGGAGGTACAGAGGAGTCAACATTTGCATTGTCATCAGCAAGGAGGACAACAACAAGAGCTGGTACCGTCCGTAGACGCTCTATGACTAGGGTTGCTACTGTGGTGGCTAACTCATGCTGTGCGTCACTGTTCTTGTGCACTTCATCCTCAGCCTTTCGTCGTGCCGCCTGTGCCTCACTAAGGGTAGCTTGAAGAGCCTCTATTGTTTCCTCTGGTCCTGGCATGGTGAGAGTGAGTAGGTGGAGAGAGGGAAAAGACGTGTGAGCGTGTAATGCGGGATGCAGAGTGCAGAGGGTGCTCTCCGAATGAGTGGCGGGTCAGCAAGGCAAAGAGAGGGGCAACCATTGCTGCAGCTGAGGAGAAGAGAACCGCGGTACATCCCGCAACTGCCACGGTGAGGTAGAGAAGTCTAGTGACGGTGGCTCCAGCCACTACTACTGATGCTGATGCAACCAAGACCCCTGTGGTGACGTGTGGTGTCAGCTCCCGTAGAGCACCGGTAGGAGTCAAGACTGCAGATGCTTTAGAGGCGCGGATGGACCTGACAGCAGCTGCAGTGGAGTCGGTAGCAGATGACGCTGTAGTGGCAACAGAGGTCGTAGTCGCAGTGATCTCTGTGGCAATGTTGGCAGCTACGGCAGCAAGCAACGTGAGAGAATCTGTTGTCTGTGCATAGGCTTTGGCTGCACGCCCCACTGTAGTCTGGGTGGGTGCCCTGCACGTAGGAGCAGTGGCAGCAAAGGTTGCAGCGGCTCCAGCTGCCGCGTCTAGAATGGCGCCCGCAAGGCCAATGGAGTCGGTGTGGACTGGGAGAATAGGAATTACACCAGGGACTTCAGGCGTCGGCGCTGGATCAGCACATGCGGCTGGGGTAGGAGAGGGAGCTGACGTGGCATTGGAGGCCGATGCCACCTTGGATGACTATGGAGCTGAGAGTGGTTGCATGGTTGAGGGAAGTGGCGGTGACTGAGGCAGGTCGCTGGCCGTGTACACGTGTCGGTCGATTTCCTCCTCTCGTGTAGCCGTTGCCCTTTCGTCTAGTTCAGTCAGCTCCTCACGCCAATGAGAGGGATCCAGCATGTGGTACCACAGGGGTGTATCGTTGTCAGGGGGCGAAGGAGGATCAAAGATACGAGGGTCCTCCCACCCGTGGTCGGCTTGGGATGAAGCCATTCGAGGAGAATCAAGCTCCTCATCTGGAGGCCCGTCAAGAGGTGGAGAATCCAGCGTGACTGCTTGGAACGTCTGCAAAGAGACCTAGATGTGAGGTTGCCTCTAAGAACAGCAGATAGGAGTTGCGGACAGTAGATCACGGCACGGGCAACTAGGAGCAACTGAGCAGAGAGAACAGCTGAGAGCGGCTGAGAGCAGTTGAGAGAGAACAGCCATGAGCATAGGGCAGCCGAGATGCGGCAGAGGGCAGAGAGGAGCCGAGGGCTGCTGCAGGAGTAGCCAAGGACACCCGAGAGCAGTGGGGGGCAGATGAGAGTAGCTACGGGTGTAGAACAGCCAAGGGCAGCCGATGGCAGCTGAGGGCAGCAGAGAGAGCTGCCGTGTGTAGAGCGCAGCTGAGAGGGCAGTTGCGAGCACTCAAGAGCGGCCAAGAGTGGCCTAGCGTTCTCCGGACTGTCAGAGAGCAGTCGTTCGCGGGTTGTTGTTTGCGAGTGTGGATGAGAATGAGGTGAGGCTGCTGCGTGAGAAGCTCACGTGGGTACCGTGGCACTATGCAATGCTGCTGTTGAGTGCCGAAGGGACATGCAGCGAAGAGACAATGGTGAGGTGGGGTTCAGCGGCCAAAAGGGCCACGGGTGTGTGTCAAGCCAAGACTAGGGAGTAGGATCGTTGAGTAGTTAGAAAGAACCTCACGTGCTCTGATACCATTAGTTACGAGGAAACTTCCTAGGGTACACATGTGTGAGCGAGGAATGACGCACGAGAAACACACGGCACGCCATGGATGCGGGAAACACTTGCCTTATTAGCTCGACAAAACAAAAGGAGAGTTGTATGAGTCGGAGGGAGCGAGACTTAGAGACCGGTGAGCATGCACTCACCTTGGGCATCACACCCGAGGGAGTACACACAGCTACCTGGGGGTCGAGCCCGACCGGTTGGCATAAAAACCGAGTGGCGGCTACTCACTGATGCTCGGGTGTACCCGACATGGTTGCCCCCTAAGGATCAACACCCTGTAAATGTAGCTCCCCTAGAAAACACTCAAGGCAGGCAAATATGATGCAGAGCACGGCAGTAAGAATGTACGGGCCCTAGCATCTCGCACATGAGAAAAATAATCAAGTCATGGCAACGCATGCACCAGAGAGTGCGCCTGGATTAGGTACTTGGGCCAAGTCGCCAAAGATGCCAACCGCAGTAGGCTTGCTTGAAGTCTCCCCAAGTGAGGCCATGTCAATCAATCTGTACATGTGTGTGCATGGAGAAGGAGACAAGAGGGCATAGAGATGTGAGTGGCCAACGAAATTCAACAGGTCTTAGCAGGAGCGAGTTTGGGAGGGGGCGTAAGTGCACACCAGTGAGCGTGACTCTCGGACTTGAATCACACATACCGAGTTCACACCGCAAGCTTGGAGTGGAGCTTGACCTCTCGGTAAATACGGAGGCGGCTACTCACTATGGCACATAAGAAAGCTGGCAAGGTGGCCCCCTTAGGGATCAACATCCAGTCGCAGAATTAGACTCCCCCAGCAACCCTTAAGCAAGTTTGGAGACATTCCAGGCATCCGAAAGCATCAGAAGGGCTACAACTTCCCACAAGCAAAATCAATAGTGAGAATCCAGTAAAACAGAGATCACAGGAACATATGCCACAACTTGAGTGTGTGCTACTTCTCGTAGAGAGTATGAGGTATACCATGGATGGCTCCCATTTGTGGGGCAGCGCTCAAGCGCAGTCACAACACTTTGTCTCCTATACACGTATGGGGTAGTGTGAGCTGGAAACTATTCGAAAGTGCAGGTTGGGGCAGTAGCGTTGTTGATGCAGCATGCAGGCTTCCATTCTCATTGCTTAGTCTGCTGCTCCTTGAGTCTACCGCTCTAGAGTCTGAGTGCTCTGAGTTTGTTAGTCAAGGATGCGCGCGCCAGTGCTAGCACTAGAAATCAGCTGAAAACTGGAAGTGACTGATTAAGGAAGAAGAATGAGCAACAATGGGAGACCCCTCCAAATTCTAGCCCCCCCCCCCCCCCTAGCTCTGTATAGCTTGTTACCCAGTTTCTGAGCCAATCACAAAATGGACATAATATCTGGGCGATTTTGTAAGTCGCCCCTATTCTCGCTCCGGCATATCCGAGTCGCCCCCATTCTGAGTAAAATGGCTGGGTTGCCCCAATGTCGGAAAGTTATGGCCAGGTCGCCCCCACTTTTGGTGCTCCGGGGAGTTATGGTTTGGACACCCAGTACAGATGAATTCTTATTGACGTCTTGCCCCAACTTTGAAAAGTGGGGGCACGGTGACGATAATGTTTTGTATCGCACATTGCTGAAAATCACTTTCAATAAGATCGAACCGTACACCACTCTAGACACAGTGTCCAACTTGTCGGCCTTCCGCAATTACTTGCAACTTTGTCGTCGACTTTTACATGTTTTGTGTTAGGCTTTGTATAATCATATTATGGGCTCATAGGGCATCTGTTAAAGCAAAGAAAATGACGACCATGTTAGATTATAAAGCTTCCTTTGCATTTCCTGGCAAGGACATAGAAGAAGATGGCACGATGGGCGTACGAGCATGGGCAGCGAAAGCTGCCCATGCTCGTATGTCCATCGTGTTGCTTCGCCAATTATCTTTCAAACAGGACCCCAGAATTCATGAATTCGAGCCCATCTAGCTACGCATACATGTAGAAAACAGACCTTCAAGGACGCGAACAAATAAAGAACGTTCCAGCGGGATAAAAAAAACTCAAACGGCTACCTAAATTGCCGCCGAGCAAAAACAGCGGTATGAGGTTACTATTTTTTTTTTATAGCTGAAAATGCTAGGCAGCGGCTTGGGGCACAAGCGTTGTTGATGCAGCGTGGGGGCTTCCACGCTCGTTTCTTAGTCTGCTGCCCCCTCAGTCTGCCGCTTTAGAGTCCAAGTCTGGATGCCCTGGGTTTATTACTCAGAAACGTACGCGCTGGTGTTAGCGCGAGAATGCAGCTGAAAACTGAAAGTGTCTGATTAGGAATGAAGAATGAACAACAATGGGAGACCCCTTCAAGTTCTAGTCCCTCCCCTAGATCTGTAGAGCTTGTTACTTGGCTCACCAGCCAGTCAGATAATAGACCTAGACCTATTTTCTTGCAGGCAGGGTTTTCTCAGTGAGCCCTGCCAGACGGTTGACAGCCCAAAACCCGCGCGTTGTCCGTTTTGCCTGAAAACTGGACCATACCATAATGCCATCGCTGCGAACACAGTCGTGCGGTCAGAAACAGCTAGCAAAATAGCAGCAAAGAGTTATAGCTGCCCGAACCATGGCAGTGCCTACAATGGTCCATGATATTGAACAGTGCCATGCATGATGAGGCATGGACCCTAGACAGACATGATGCTGAAGTCGGAATAGTACAGTCAAATCGAACGCTGGACGTATGCAGACAGCATCTGCGGTGGCATTGACCGCTAGCGGCCCGACCGCTGAGGAGGCCTACTGATGGAGCTGAGTACATTGCCACAGTGAGGAGGCTCCAGTGAGCTGCGTGTAGGCCTCAACGTGCGCCGGCTGCACTGGACGACACTCGAGTAGCGTCAAGTCTCGCAGTCAGTCATTTGCACGTCGATGTACACAAGTCGGGAGGACACGATAGAGCACAATGAGAGTGGGGAAAAGGCTAACAATCCACCTGGGCGCATAGAGACGTAGGCCAGAACAAAGATTGCAGCTCACAGACGCATGCCGACTGAACTTATAGCCCTTTTGAACAAGTCGCGCTTCACTGCTTTGGTGAAGAAATGAGCCAGCTGCCGTGCTGACTCAACCCACACAATGCTGACTCTGGCGTCATGCAAGAATGAACACACATAGTTATACTCAACATTGATGTGTTTTGTACGTGTGTGATACACGTCGTCATTGTCGGCGATGGTCATGGCACTCTCATTGTCACAATGTAATGTGATGGATGCGACGGACTGACACAACTCGGACAACAGATGATGCAACCACATGCTCTCACATGCGCCTGAACCAAGGGCTAAGTACTCAGCCTGAGCAGTGCTGCGTGCAATGCACTGCTGCTTGCCACTGCGCCAGGACACAACTGTGCCGCCAATGAGAAAGATCCAACCTCTGCGGCTCTAACAGTACGGACTGCTTGCCCAGTCACTGTCGGTGTAGCCCACCGTGACAACAGACGGCTGTTGGCAGAACATGAGACCTCACCGCAGAGTCGAGATGACATAGCGCAGTACTCGGATTGTGGCCTCGAAGTGGTGGTGATGCGGATCCTGAGAGAACTGAGCCAGGAGGTTGACAGCAAACGCGATATCTGGGCACGTCGTCGTTGCCAGGAACATCAGTTACCCGATGACTCGCAGATACGAGGTCACGTCAACTGGCTCCCGCACAACGGCAGGGTCAGAACTCTTCAGATTTGCTTGACCATCGGGTGACATGGGCAAGGATGCACTCGACACGAGGGGCATGTCCTCGGCAAAGCGAGTGGTCAGCGTCTATACATAGGCGACCTCATGGACGTGCAGGATCCCCTGGGAGCAATCATGCTCGAGCTCCATGCCCAAGAAGTCTTGGGCAGATCCGAGATCCTTCATCTGGTACGTGGTGTACCACGTGGACATTCGGCGCCGTCTACTTGGGCTCAGCGCGGCATGCTCTATCTTGGAGTGGTTGGATCTCGTGCTACTACATCTAGGCAAGCAGTACAAGGACTTCCGCCGTGACGTCTTCCGCCGCCATCCGGTGGCGGAGATCGAGGGTATTGATCTCTCTGTCATCTTTGCCCAACTGCGCAACTACGAAGATGTGCTCAGAGGGGAAGCCCACGATGCAGGGGGTGCCCCGACAGCATACGTGCATTAGAGTTCCCTGACTGGTGTAGCTCCTTCCACCCATCTGACACAAACACAAAGTGGGGGCAATGGTTCAGGAGGAAGAGGCACCTCAGGCGGTGGGGGTGGTGGCCGAGGGCGTGGAACTAGTGGTGGTGGCCGTGGATCTTAGAGGTGCAATTTCTGCAACCAGGCAGGGAACTTCTGGCGTCGGTGCCCCACATTGCAGCGGCAGATGATGGAGAGGCAGCAGCAGCAGCAACTGTAGCAGCGTCAGTCGTAGCAGCCGCTGCAGCAGCACCAGCAACGCTCGTGGTCCCAGCAGCAGCAGCAGCAGCAACAGTCACACTATCCAACGGCCGGCTGGAGTGGACCACATAGTGCAGGACACGGCGCTACCCCATCTGCATTGGTCCCCTTTGGTGCGGCAACGTTTGGACCGCCCATGCAACAGCCGTGCGCCATACCACCAACACCTGCACCACCAACCTATCATGGCCCATACTACGTGCCCCCCTTCTCGAGCGTCTCAGTACCTGTACCAGAGTGGGCTCAGCGTGTCTACACAGAGACGGCCCAGGCTTAGCAACCAGCTGCTCCACCACCGGGATTCGGCTGGGTGGCATCGCCAGAGTCACAGCTGCCTGAGATGACTGCCATCACACCTCTGCATCCAGGTCACAGGCTAGGTCACACCCATGTTACCACAAGCCATGCCCTTCCTATGCATGAGTGGTTGTTTGACAATGCAGCATCGCATCACATGTCCCCGCATTGTGAGCTGTTTTTTGACTTGCACGCTGCGCACGATGTGGATAATGTGAGAACTGGATCAAGGGAGATCTTGCATGTTGAGGGTGTGGGTACCGTTGCGCTGCAACCGCCGAGGGGTGTGTTGTGGTTGACCTGTGTGCTGTATGTTCCATGGCTGAAAGTGAATCTCTTGTCTAGTGGACAACTGGACAAGCAAGCTAACATGTCCACAGTAACGCAAAAGCAGGGATGCATGCTGTATGATGCTACGAGTGAGCTCATGGAAGATGGGCCACTGCATGTTGACATGTTGTACTGGCTCACACTCTTTCCCCTTGTACAGACACATTCACGCCAACCACAAGCACACATAGTAACTGTCACGGACTCAAAGCACAATGAGCTCATCTATTGCCGACTGGCACACATTCATACCGAGGCTGTCGCAGACATGTTGAAGCATGAGTCTGCTCATGGTATTCGCCCAACGGATTGTACCCATGGTCTTAAGGATGGTGCATGCCTAGAGTGCCATGAAGGCAAGGCTCACAGACAAACGTTCCCTCGGTCCTGTAGTGAGAGCACAACACCCCTTGCATTGGTTCATGCTGACCTCACCGGACCCATGCCTGTCTCCTCCATTCAATACGGCTCACTGTATGTGTTGACTCTCACAAATGATTACAGTCGCCTTCTTGCTGAAATCCAAGGCAGATGTTCAAAGAGCTATCACGGAGTGGATAGCCCTAGCAGAGCGACAGACAGGGTATAAGCTTCTGGTACTGCAAACTGACAGGGGAGGGGAATTTCTGGGAACTCTGACCGCTGAACTGAGGCCAAAGGCATAGAGCATCAGACCACTGTACCCTATACACCACAACAGAATGGGGTTGTAGAACGGTGGCACAGAACTTTGGGCGATGCACTTCGTACACTCCTCACTGAATCAGGTCTAACGTGCAGTTTTTGGGAGGAGGCAGTTATGTATGTCACTTAGGTGTGGAATCGTGTCCTGTAAGGTCCACTGCCAAAGGCAGTGACACGTTGGGAACGCCGGTTTGGGGAGAAGGCCGACTTGAGACCGGTGCGGGTTTGGGGAACTATGGCTTGCGTGTGGTTTCCTCAACCTCAACGCGAACATAAGCTTATGTGTGCGGCGCTGGTGTGTGTTTGTTGGAGTTTCTCACCCCTCAAAAGCATGGCAATTTTGGGATCCCACAAACCATGCTTTTGTTGAGAGCCGAGATGCGTCTTTCCTTGAACACATGTCGTACAAGGAGTTCTGCATGCTGCGGCAGGCACCGCCAATGCCCCTCCCTGAGCATGATCCCCAGTACATGTGTGTGCCTGTTTTTGTCCCCAACCAAGCCCAACGGTCTGGCAGAACAGTGTCACGAGATCTCGGTGTAGCCTCGCCTGTGCCTACGGATCTGCTCACTCCTATAGATCTCGCAAGCATAGACTCAGGTACTCCATCGCCTCCACCTGGCCTGGAATCCACAGAAAGGCCCAGTGAAGCTCAAGTGACATCAGCACAACCTGCTGCGCCCATGCGGAGATCATTACGTACTCTACCTTGGGTTGATTACAAACAGCTCTTTCACACAGTCGGTGTCAACAGCGATGAAACCTAACTAACTGAACCACTAACGGTAACAGAGGCGAGCTTCGCTCGCCGGCTGTTGGGTGAGGATGGACTAGCGATCCTCACCCGTAAGAGGGGATACTAATCTTATTCCCATACTTGTGTTTGAAATCCATGGCCGTCCCACTTTTTTGCCCTAGCTTACTCTCTAGTGGACTATTTACCATGAAACAAGTTCCAAAATGTTCCTTAGACGACTCTTACTCCACAGGAGGCCACCGAAGAGGAGCGTGCAAATAATTCCCTGATTCCAGCACCGAGGTGACTGCTTCAGGCCATAAAGGGCCTTTCGCATCTGCCAGACCTTCCCAATGCCTTTGTCATAGCCTGGAGACTGTACTATATAGAGTTTCTCACCCTCCAAATAGGCATGGAGGAAAGCGTTGCTCACGTCCATCTGATGCAGCACCCACCCGTGTGTTGACCTGATATGCCCCTTGTCCATAGCTGACATTTGGATAGGCACAGGTAGGACTAGGCATGTGCTACTCTCTTGGAGTAAGTCTCCCAAGTCTGGTCCAGGTAGACAAGGTTTGAACTGCTCCTTTGGAGCAAGTCCCCTTGTTCTAAACTAGATAGTATAGCCAGTAAACACCACCTTCGACAACTACTTGTGGCTTAGATGTTCCAGAGTTAGTCTTCGGAGGGAGAGGTCTCTGGGTCAAACCCGAGCCCAGTGACTTATCTTCATGGTGACCAAAAGGGGGACAGGAAGGTTCTAAGAGACATCTTAGAACATTTCAAGGTCCTTTGTGGTGGCTGGCGCCACTTCGCGGTCACAGGAAGCGCTATGGAGGCAAGGGGGATGATGCAATCCCGATTGCCCCCAAAGTGGCTCATCCGAGGAGCCACTGCGCGCCTAGGCTAGAGGCTGGATCTAGGACTATAGGTACCTGTCAGTTGCCAATAATTGATTACAGTTATTACCTTTGAGACTCCTCACAGAGTTGTCCACCACAAGCAGACACTAAAGACGCATTGGTTGGTCTAAGGCCCAAGAGTTAGCTCCTCGCGCGAAAGTGACCAGGTGCTAAGGACACAGGAGAAGGAAGTAATTCCTATGAACTGCTCAGTGTGGAACCGTGATTCTGAGGGTAATATCTCTTCCTAGTTGCAATACTAGGAGCGGACGACAAGTGCTATTGTGTCGGCCTTGTTTTCTAGTCCGTTGCCTGAGGCCGGTTGACAAAGGGTTATGGGCCCGCATTGACTAGTAGTAAGTCACGCTTCTGCGCAGTCTCTCCGCCTCTGTGTCTTGCAGGGCACATCAGCTACATCAGCTCCATCTCCTCCATTTGCTCCATGAGCTCCAACTGCGGGTGCTGGCACTTAGCAAACAAGGGCCAAGGATAAGCTCTGCCCTTGGAGGTACGACCCTTGGGCCCTAACCAGGACAAGCTCTGCCCTTGGAGGCATGACCCTGGGTTTGCTAGAGTGCGTTCCTTTCTGTTTTCAGGTGATGAATGGATAAGGGGTAAGCAACGGATTTTCACCTTCTAAACTGGTAGTAGACAACAACCTAAAGCAGCCTGCATCGGCATCGACGAAGTTGAGAAGCGGAGAAGCACAGAAATAGTATGACGACACCCGCGACGCTCACTCTTGAGCAGGTCAATGGTGGGATGTCAAAGTGCACGGGGATAGGTTTCCCCTTGTGGAAATGACAATTTGAGATTCTCATGAGGGTGCGTGGCTGTTTGAAGATGTTCTTTGGAGAAGAGGTTGAACCTCCAAAAAAAGACGTTGGATATGAAGCATGGAGTGTAAAAAATGACATGGCGCTTGGGATTCTTGTGACATCAGTGCGTGAGTCACAACATGTCCACCTCCAAGGTATCACACATGCATCAAAGGTTTATGAGAAGCTTGCATGTGTACACCAATCAATGGCTCTTGCAAGTTTCCTCTTCATCTTTCAAAAGCTGATTTTGATGAGGGTGAGCAAGGGAGAGTCAATTCCAGACTTCCTACTGTAGTTTGAAGGACTGCTACAACAAGTGATCCAAATAAATGGGAAATCGACACCAAAATGCAGGCCATGATCTTCCTCATGGCGCTACCTGAAAGCTGGGGTCCTTTGATCATTGTTTTTGGCGGTTTGAAGGAGGAGGTTTTGACATATGAGGTAGTTTCTGAGTGGGTGTGCAACAAGGCAATGCGTCGTAGTGGTAGTGAGGCTAACATTTCAGCCTATGCTACACCGTACGGTAGCCGTGGCAACAAATCCTCTTTTGGTCAAAACGACAGCGGAAGCGGTGGCAGTGGAAGAAGAGGCAATGATGGCAGTGGAAAGGGTTCAAAGCGTCCTGGGAAGTGCTATAACTGTGGTAAGTTTGGGCATTGGGCGCGGGAGTGTAGGGCTTCCAAGAAGGAATACGGAGATCATGTTGGTAGAAATGAGGGCAAAGGATGAACATGATGGTTGAGAGCGTGCCGGCAACCAAGGGAACGACAGTGCTCAAGCGTGGAGCCTACGGGCTCGACTCTGGCACAAACCACCACTATTCAAGGGAAAAAGGATAGGTTCATCTTCATTAGGGACACTGAACGTCGCTTCGGGTGTGCCAACGGCAGCCTTGTCTATGCGCAAGGCAAAGGAGATAAGTTGATCACCATCAATGTGAACGATGCTGAAAAAGACTTGAAGCTGGAGAATTTTGCCTACATGCCGTCTTTGGCGGCAAACCTCTTGTCGGTGTCCAAAATCACGGACCACGACATGATGGTCGTCTTCATAGAGGAGGAGGCCGTGATTGTCCAGAACAAGGGCATCAAGATCTCCTATTCCAAGGAGAGATTTGTCGCACAGGTCCGAAGAGTTGATGGGCTCTATGTGCTGCAGACCAAGCCCCTTGAGAGTACAAACGAGGGATATGTGGCGGATTAAGAGCCCATGTCTCCAAAGCCTGACGTTGCACCGTAGGCCGTCGCCATGACGGCCAACTCCACCAAAGACACAGATGCTGAGCTGTCGTATAGGCGGTTTGGCTGCAAGCCATGCATCAGCACGAAGTGGTTCATGGGATGGAGGGATGCAAGGCCAAGGATGAGGGAAAGTGCAAGAAGCTGTGTGAGCCATGCCTCCAAGGCAAGGCAAAGAGAAAGCATTTTGAGCGTAATGGGTAACGTGCGGTAGCAATCTTAGACCTGATTCACTCTGATGTGAGTGGACCATTCTGCACTCTTTCAAACAGCGGCAGCAAGTACCTCCTGACCTTCATTGATGACCACAGTCGCAAGATGTAGATCTACTTCCTCAAGACAAAGGAAGAGGTCAAGGAGAAGCTGCAAGAGTTTGTCGCCATGGTAGAGCGACAGACAAGTAAGAAGGTCAAGGCACTGCGCACGGACAACGGTGGTGAGTACGAGGCGTGCAAAGGCTGGTTGAGCCAACACGGCATCAACCACCAGACCACCACGCCTTATACCCCCTAGAGCAATGGCGTTGCCGAGCGGATGAACCAGACTATCCTCGGCATGACACAAAGCATGCTCTTTGACGCCAACCTCCCAACCTCGCTTCTAGGCTGAAGCTGCTAGAGCTGCTTGCTGATTTGTGAATCTCACTCCGACAGCCGCACTTGGAAGGCACGGTAAGAAGCAGCAAGAGAAGCAACTGAGGACGCCACAAGAGGCTTGGTCAGGGAAGAAGCTAGATGCCTCACACTTGAGGGTTTTTGGCTGTACTACGTGGGCAAAGGTCCAAGCAGGAGAAGGAAGTGGCAAGCTGGATGCACGCGATCGCAAGTGTGTAATGATGAGAGGACACTCGGCAAGGGAGAGTCGTTGGATCCTATCCATGCTCCCAAATCAGGAGAGTGGTTTGTGTTGCTCGAGTCAGATGATCAGGCACGTGAAAACTGGCAGATGGTGCCAGTGAAGGAGAATGATGGTGCGACAGGGAGAATGGGTGTGCAGGCTGACGTAGCGACAAACTCTGACACTGAGTCTGAGTCGTCCAAGGCCTCTGAATCTAATTGTGAGGCCGGTGGCTCTTTCTCAAACAACGGATCACTAGCAGCGCAGGAGCAACAGAAGCAACTAAGCCTTGAAGCACCACCATCAACACTCCGGCGTAGTACACGCCAAAAGAAACCTCAGTCCAAGTATGATGCTGAGAGTGTGGAATGGACCGGACTCAGCTGGTCATGCTTGGCTCAGGGATAGCCTGTGACCGTAGCGGAGGCTATGAACATACCAGAAGCGGCCAAGTGGAAGGAAGTAGTGGATAGCAAACGCGCATCCATTGAAGAGAGCGGAACATGGGTTATGGTGGACAGTCCCCCAAACGCCCACATGGTGGGGTCAAAGTGGGTACTCAGGAAAAAGTTCAAGCAGGATGGTACTATTGACAAGTACCAGGCAAGAGTTGTGGCGAAACGGATTTTTCAGCGTGTAGGCTCAGAGTACGAGGAGATCTTCCCGCTTGTTGTCACCTTTGCCTCCATGAGATCCATGTTGGGCATCGCTGCTGCAAAAGATCTAGAGGTCCACTAGATGGACATCAAGATAGCTTTCCTCTATGGGAAGCTTGACAAAGAAGTGCTGATGGAAGTGCCTGAGGGAGTGTAAGCTCCAGAGGGCATGGTTTGTAATCTGGTAAAAGCACTCTATGGGTTGAAACATGCCCCAAGGATGTGGTACAAGGAGATGGAAGGCTTCATGGCTGGGCTCACCTTCACGTACTACTAGAATGGCCCTAGTGTCTATGTGCCGGAGGACGAGCAAGGCTTGATGCTGGTTTCACTGTACGTGGATGACCTGATAATCTGCTCGTCGTTAGTCGACTTGTTGAACAAGCTGAAGACAGATCTCAGCAACAGGTTCAAGATGAAGGACATGGGTTTGCTCGAGTTCTACCTCGGGATAGTCGTCCACCGCAATCGAGCAACAGGCACCATCGAGTTGAACCTGACCAAGTACATCATGGAGGTCCTCAAGCGCTACAACATGGAGGATTGCAAGCCCATCATCACACCCATGAAAACAAGCATCAAGATTTCTTCCTCCATGAGCCCCAACATAGAAACAAAACGGCGTGAGATGGAGAATATTCCCTACCAGTCTGCTATTGGCAGCCTCATGTATGCCATGGTAGGAACACGCCCTGATATTTGCTTTGCTGTGGGACAAGTGAGCAGGTTTGTGGCCAATCCAGGGCCATAGTACTGGCAAGCAGTCAAGCGCATCATGCACTATCTACAAAAGACACAACACATGGGAATCCTTGTGTTGGAGGCCAAGAGGGATCTGACCCGCTACAGCTAGTGTGCTACATAGACGCCGACTGGGGAGGAAGAATCGATGACAGAAAGTCCATCTCGGGTTTTGTGTGTCTCTTGAATGGTGGTGCATTCTCTTAAGCAAGTAGAAAGCAAGACTGTGTCTCCCTCTCTATCGTTGAGGCAGAGTACATCTCTCTGTCAGAAGCATGCAAGGAGACACAGTGGCTACACGGTTTGCTTGCTTCGATGAAAGTGCCACAAACGGAAGCAACATAGGTCCGCATCGACAACAAGAGTGCCATGAAAATGGCACACGATGACGTCATCTCGTGGCGGAGCAAGCACATCAACATCAGGTACCACTACTCACGCTACCTGGCCGCTAAGGAGATTGTGGACCTGGAATACGTGGAGACCAAGAAGATGCTCACAGATTGCATGACCAAGGCGCTTGACAGCGATTTGTATTATGCAGGTACCAGAGGAAATGGTATGGTCAATGCAGCCGACGATGACTAAGGCCAAGAAAGCTGAAGAGAGGAGATATCTCAAAGCAAATGGACAGAGGTGCAATGGAGAGTTTGTTGACCTGATATGCCCCTTGTCCATAGCTGACATTTGGACAGGCACAGGACGGATTAGGCATACACTGTTCTCTTGGAGTAAGTCCCCTAAGTCTGGTCTTGATAGACAAGGCATTCACTACTCCTTTGGAGCAAGTCCCCTTGGTCTAAACTGGATAGTATAACCAGCAAACACTACCTAAGACAACTCCTTGTGGCTAAGACGTTCCAGAGCTAGTATTTAGAGTGAGAGGTTGTTGGATCAAATCCCGGCCCAGACTAATTTCCTTCATCACCAAAAGGGGGACAGGAAGGTTCAAAGAGACACCTTAGAACATTCCAAGGTCCTTCGTGGTGGCTGGCACCACTTGGCGGTCACAAGAAGCGCCATGTAGGCAGGGGGGATGATGCAATCCAGATTGCCCCCATAGTGGCTCATCCAAGGAGCCACTGCGTGCCTAGGCTAGAGGCTTGCCCTAGGACTATAAGTACCTGTCAGTTGCCTATCATTGATTACAGTTCTTTCCTTTGAGACTCCTCACAAAGTTGCCCACCGCAGGCAGACAGTAAAGAAGCATTGGTTGGTCTAAGCCCTAGGAGGTAGCTCCTTGCGTGAAAGTGACCATGTGCTAAGGACACATGAGAAGGAAGTGATTCCTATGAACTGCTCAGTGGGGAATCGTGATACTAAGGGTGATATCTCCTCCTAGTTGCAGTATTAGGAGCGGAAGGCAAGTGCTATTGTGTCGGCCTTGTTTTCTAGTCCGTTGCCTCAGGCTGGTTGACACCGTGCTGGGCAACCAGGCTGAAGAGCCCCCTGCTAGTGGAGAGTTTTCCATCTGGGTGAGAGATCTGGTCGTAATCAACCCCAGGGACCCAAGCAAGCCCGTTGGCTGTGAGGCGGGCCTTGTACTTGTATAAGGACCCATCCGGCTTCCACTTACACCGGAAGACCCACTTGGCAGTGATGACCTTCCGACCTGGAGAGAGATCGAAGAGATCATACACGTGGTGCTGTCAGATAGCAGCGAGCTCGTCATCACAGGCAACATCCCAATGTGCAGCCTCGGGGGAGGAACGAGCATGGCGTAGGGTGGGTGGATCCTACGGGCGTGCCGTGGAGCCGTTTTTAAGGGCGTGTGCATCTCGAGGTCCAGGTGGGACACGAGTGAGTGCAGCTGTGATAGCATTTTGATGCTCTTGATGGAGCATGGAGTTGCCTAGTGGGGAGCCCAAATGGAGGTGTGCAATGACGGTTGAAGTGGTTAGGCCAAGGGCCTTGGTGCCTGGGTCCCCACTCACTATTGTGGGAGTGGAAGAGACACGTGGGGCCACAGGGGGCCGAGGCGCCTGATGGCGTGGTGTGGTGATCTGGGCTCTCACCGACGGTTTGGGTCGGAGGCTGCCGCTTGGGCCACGTGTGTAGCATGGTAGGGCAATAGATGGCACCGAGCCCGAGGAGCTAGCGGAGGCGGACGGAGCTGCTAGGGCGATGGGTCCAGCGGACGCAGAAGGACCAACGGACTCGACAAGAGCTGTTGGCCCGGAGGGACCAAGGGACGTGACAAGGGCTACCGGCCCAGAGGATCCACTGGATGCGACTGGGGCTGCGACCCGGAGGGGCCAGCGGACGAGACTAGGGCTGTCGGCTCGGAGGGGCCAGCGGATGCAACTGGGGCTGCCGACCCGGAGGGGCCACCGGATGTGACTGGGGCTGCCGGATTGGAGGGGCTAGTGGACGCGACTGGGGTTGCCGGCCCTTGGGGGCCAGCGGACGCGATTGGGGCTGCGAGCTTGGAGGAGCCGGCGGACGCAACAGGGGCTGCATTCCGGAAGGGCCAGCGGACGCGACTGGGGCTGGCGGCCTGGAGGAGCCAGCAGGCGTGACTGGGGATGGTGGCCCGGAGTAGCTAGCGGACGCGACTGGGGATGCCGGTCCCGGAGGAGCAAGCGGAGATGACTGGAGCTATCGGCTCAGAGGGACCATGTGATGTGTCGCCCGAAAGCGGTAGGACGGGGAACGGACTCACCACTCGCCCCAGCAAATGGGAGGGACACCGCCGAGCCAGAGCGGATGAGGTCGCGAGGAAAAAGCTCCTCAAAGAAGAGGACATTACGACCTTCGACGATGCAGTGCCAAGAGGGATCCCAGAAGCGCTAGGTCTTAGATTGACATGAGACACAGAGGAAGGTGCAAGGACACCCACGGGGGGCGAGCTTGCCTTCCTGCTGCGGGACGGGTAGCGACACAATGGCTATGCAACCCTAGACACAAGCTAGGCGGAGGTCAACACGCTGACCGCACCAGTGCTGGTATGGCGTAGACTGGCGGGGAAGGGGTCCATGGGGAATCCGATTCTAGAACCACGTCATGTAGGCCATGGCCTTGAAGTAGAAGCCAACGGAGAGGCCTGAATTGACTCGCATGGTGTGGACGACGTCAGCCATGGTGCGGTTCCACTGCTCGGAGATGCTGTTCTAGGCCGGTGTGTAAGGTGCCAACGTCTTGTGGTGGATACTGCGGGGGGCGAGGAAAGTCATGGTCTCTACCATGTACTTGCCACCGCAATCGGAGCAAAAGCAGTAGAGAGGCCAACCACACTCACGCTCCGCATGGATAAGCCAATCCTGAATGGTCGGAGTGACATCGCTCTTCTACCGAAGGCTGAAGACCCAGCGGTAGCGAGAGTAGTTGGTAGTGAGGGTGAGGACATAGCGGCCATGCTCCCCGAAATTCTCACTAGGGAGAGGACTCATTACATCGGAATGGATGAGGTCAAGAGGGGCGAACGCAAGAGAGAAGGACTGGGGATAGGTGGAGTGGTGCATCTTGCCAGGAGCGCAATGAATGCACTCCGTGGGGCACGGCCACGGGAAGGAGTCTGGGTTTAGGTCCTTGGCTGGCTAGGTCGGAGCATGCTGTCGATCGCAGCAAAGTGCACGTGGCAAAGGCGGCGGTGCAAGAGACGGGTGTGCTTCAAGGACAGGGTGCTGGTGACAAATACATGGCCCGTCGGGGCGGACGGGGATGGGACTACAGACGAGGTCCGTGCCATAGGTTGCCACAGGCGGTGGCGTGCAGAACAACAAGACTGGACAGACGTAACGACAGTGCCATGGGCACACGAGTGCAGAACGTCCATGCTTATGGAATGATGTTGTTGAAATGATGCTCCTCACCATGGCAGGAGTGACTCCAAAAAGGAACACAAAAAAGACAAGCCTTAGTGGCTTAGTGGTTAATGGTGTTCACCTTTAGAGGCAGGGGCCCGGGTTCAAGTCCCACAAGATGAATTTCTGTCCTGCCTCAAGGGAGGTGGAAAATAGATGCCAGGAAGCTAGCTCAACCTCTAGAGTTCCTCTTTAAGTTTCTAGAAGGCCAGGTGAGGGTCCAGGAAGGTGGCACACCTTCTAGAAGGGGTGACTTGTCCTACAAGGCATCTAGAGGTGTCTTGGTCTTCTGGACACCTTCCCTCCTACTAGAAGCAAGCTGAGGAATCTAGGAAGGGGCAGAAGCTTCTAGAGGAGGGAAGGGATGCCTTCCTAGGTGGGAAAAGGACAGCCTACCAAGGAGCACTCTAGAAGCCATAGAATCTGCTAGGAAGCTCCAAATCTGGCATGCTTTGGTGTTGTGGAAAGCTTAGATCAGTGGCTATAAAATGCCACTGCTTGTGGGCCTTGATCAAGTGTTAATTCCCATCCAATTGAGGCCAAAACTATTACCTCACTCTCTGACCAGATTTTTCCATCCTTGGAACCAGTTGCCTCCACAGTTTCAGTCTCTCCAAAAACAGTTGGTGGTGTGAACCAGCCACTGCTAGGGACCCTCCAGGGTGCACACTCACCCTCAGGCCAACAAAGGGTTATGGTCCCACACCTCTAAGGGGTTCAAAGCCAGCTTGATTTCACGCTTCCAACAGCAAGACATGGCAACCAGCGAGCAAGAGAGCAGCCGCGCTGTCCTTAAGTTTGATGGGACAGGCTTTGCCTTGTGGAGGTGGCAGTTTGAGGTCTTCCTCGACGACAA